>PGFW01009494.1:23911-41787 GCA_003123925.1 Haematobia irritans | reverse complement strand
AAAAAAGGTAGGGAAGAGAGAATCATGTCATTTCAAAAAAAGCACCAATCACACTCAGGTCAGCGTCAACAGAAAATAATGACTGCTAAAAAGGGAGGTTCCTTGGTTCATATCTAGCACGTCCAATTTTGGTAATCCAAAATATTCGGATCTCCCATCAAATGGACTTCTACCATCTGGATATCAATCCAATGGGATTTTTGGAGGCTATGGGTTTAGACATTTTAATTGAAATTAAAATTTTCGTATTTAATTTTTGAGTTTGCAATATTTGTATGAATTATGTAATTTTCTTTATATTAAGTCTGATATCACGCAGGCGTTGTCTAAGATGTCCAAAATTATTTATGGATAAAAGTGTAGCAATATTTTAGCTGTTTGGTATATGACCATCACCAATTCAAAGTCCTTTAGAAAAATTTACAATATTCTTTGCGCCCATATTTATCGTTAGGATGTATTATAATGACGGAATTTCAATTTACATTTTTTAAATTTACTTCATATAGTAATTTAACATACTTTAGTTAAAATACCTCAACTGTGTTCCTTGCCAAATCAAACATCAAACAAACATGTCGTATAAATACAAGCCCCCTGAGAAAATCTTTCAGAACTCTCCATCTTTGCTGAAAAGTCTTAGAAATATTGAAAATCTTCTTCAATTGAATTGTTGTACAAAAATGTTTTTTTTTTGTTCATTCCCAAATTATTAATTAATGTAGGCTTTCATGAATTTACATTTCCATAATTATGAGTTTTGTATTTAAACACAAAACGAATTGCCAAAAGGAATATGCCAAATTGGGAAGGTATATAGAGAGTGGGAGTGGATTTTTATGCTTCAGTAACTTTGGTAAAATTAAATTTATTTACCCAGAGTATTTGTTTAAGTAATTACATATTTATATTAACAGAAAAATGGAAATATACAATCTCACATTGCTATTGCTTCGCATTGAAATCTTAGAAAAATCTCAAACAGACAACCACAGAGTGTTAGGCAAATATAAGATGTTTTTGCTGAGAACGCATTGACATCAGTTACAAGCAAGGGAGATGATGAACAAGAGAAAGGACCCCATGCCAAATTGAATTGAGGAATTTGTATTGTGAATAATATCTTTAATATCTGCTTGCTATGTAATGTTCTTCATAGTAGTAGAGCCAAAGAAGAAGCAAGAAGCAGTAGCCTCAATATATGCCAGCCAATGTCAATAGAGGTGATTTGCTATGTATTCCTTGAAGTATACCAAAGACTTATTTATTTATATAATTTGTAAATTTATTTACATTTAAATATAGCCAAAGGAAATTTATAATTTCGTAAGTGTTTACCAATACATACATATATGGTAATGAATTCATACATTCATTAGTTCTTTGGGGAATATTGGTCTTTAAAGACTTGTTTGGTTATTCATTACCACATTTTACATGAAATTATGAAAGGGCTAACCTGAACTTTACATGGCAAATATGTTGCACACAATGATTTTATAGTAAAGTTAGTGAACAGTAGTTGTTCAAGTGCCAATCCTATTGCTGTTAATGGTTTATTGCATATAATTCGATAGAGTGAGTGCCAGAGAGTAGAGGAATTTGCTTAGCATGTTGGTTTTATTTTCTAATGATTTAGCGTCTTGCAGGCGACGTGGGGGCAGCAATGGTAGGGACTTTTTCACTCACATAAATTTCGTTAATAATTTTTATATTTTGGTGGCTCTAGAGGAGGAAATTAGAACAATGTGTGGTAAAACGTTACCACTCGTGCCAAAGAAAATATACCAAATTTGAAGAAAATCTTACCACAAATCTTCTAAAAAACTAATAATTCTTAGAAAATTTTGTCAAAAAAATTTTATAGAAATTTTGGTAAGATTTTATTCTTTAGAAAATTTTGTCATAATTCGTATTTCCTATAGAAAACTTTGTCCAAAATTTTTTTTTCTATAGAACTTTTGTTTCTATAGAAACTTTGTCAAAAATTTTATTTCTATAGAAATTTTTCAAAAATTTTGTTTCTATTGAAATTTTGTCAAAATTTTATTTCTATAGACAATTTTGTCACGAATTTGATTTCTGTAGAAAATTTTGCCAACATTTATTTCTATAGAAAATTTGTCACAATTTTGTTTCTATAGAAAACATTTGTCCACAATATTCATTTCTATAGAAAATTTTGTCAAAATTTTATTTTCTGTAGAAAATTTTGTCAAAATTTATTTCTATATTAAAATTATTGCGCAAATTTATATTTCTATAGAAAGTTTTTAATCAAAATGTTATTTTTTAATAGAAGAACTTTTTTCAAAAAATTTTAATATCGGTAGAAATTTTTTCAACATTTTGTTTGCTATACGAGAATTTGACAATATTTTATTTTTTACAGAATACTCCTAAATTTTATTTCTATTTTAGGAAATTTTTTCAACTGTTTTATTTTTATAGACTTCTTGTCCAAAATTTTTATTTCTATAGAAAATTTTGCCCCAAATTGTATTTCTATAGAAATTTTGTCAAACATTTTATTTCTGTAGAAAGTTTTGCCAAAATTTTATTTTCTATTAAGAAAATTTTGTTAAAAATTTTATTTCTATAGAAATTTGTGACACAATTTTATTCCTATAGACAAAATTGACAAAATTTTATTTCTATAGAAAGTTTTATCAAAATGTTATTTTTATAGAAAACTTTCTCAAAATTTTATATCTGTAGAAGATTTTGCCAAATTTCATTTCTATAGAAAATGTTGTAAAAATTTTAGTTTCTATAGAAATTTTGTCAAAATTTTATTTCTATATATAAAAATTTCGCTGACAAAATTTTATTTCTATAGAAAGTTTTATCAAAATGTTATTTTTATAGAAGAACTTATTTTCAAAATTTTTATATCGTAAAAAATTTTTTTCAAAATTTTTGTTTCTATAGAAATTTGACAATATTTTATTTTTTACAGAAACTCTTCAAAATTTTATTTCTATAGGAATTTTTTCAACGTTTTTATTTTTATAGAGCTTCTTGTCAAATTTTATTTGCTATAGAAATTTGCCAAAATTGTTTTCTATTAGAAAATTTTTGTCAAATATTTTATTTTCTGTAGAAAATTTTGCGCAAAATTTTATTTCTTTAGAAAATTTTCCAACAAAATTTTAGTACTATAGCAATTTTTGGTTAAAAAAATGTTATTTCTATAGAAATATTTCTTTAAAATTTTTTTTCCTAAGAAATTGTGGCACAATTTTATTCCTATAAACAAAATTGAAATTTTTATTTCTATAGAAAGTTTTATCAAAATGTTATTTTTTATAGAGAAAAGAAAACTTTTCTCAAAAAATTTATAATCTGTAGAAGATTTGCCAAATTTCGTTTCTAATAGAAAATGTTGTAAAAATTTTCCTTTCATATAAGAAAATTGTTTGTCAAAATTTTATTTCTATAAGAAGAATTTTGTCAAAATTTTGTTTCTATAAAAAATGTTGTCAAAATTTTATTCGGCTATAGAAATTTACAAAATTTTTTTTATATAGAAAGTTTTATGCAAAAATGTTTATTTTTATAGAAAACTTTCTTCGAAAATTTATATCTGTAAAATTTTGCCAAATTTTCTTTTCTATAGAAAAATATGTTCAAAATTTTATTTTCGATAGAAAATTTTGTCAAAATTTTTTATTTCTATAGAAAATTGACAAAATTTTGTTTCTAAAAAATGTGTCAAAATTTTATTCCTATAGAAAAAATTGACAAAATTTATTTCTCATAGAAAGTTCTATTCAAAATGTTATTTTTTTATAGAAAACTTTCTCAAAAATTTTTTATCTGTAAAAATTATGCAAATTTCATTTATAAATAGAAAATTTGGTTTTTGTCCAAAAATTGTATTTCTATAGAAAATTTTGTCAATTTTATTTCTATACAACTTTGTCAACAGTTTTATTTCTATAGAAAATTTTGTTCTAAATTTTATTTCTATAGAAATGTGACAAAATTTATTTCATAGAAAGTTTTACTCAAAATTTTAATTTTTTTTAGACAACTTTCTTCCAAATTTTATTTCTGATAGAAAATTTTGTCAACTTTATAGTTCTATTGAAATTTTGTCACAATTTATTTTTTTATAGAAAATTTTGTCAAAATTTTATGTCTATAAAAATTTTGTTAAAATTTTTATCTCTATAGAAAAATTTAGTTAACATTTTTGTTTCCTACTAGAAAATTTTTTCAAAATTTTATTCTAGTAGAAATTTTTGTCAAATTTTATTTTCTATACAAATTTAGTTAACAATTTTGTTTCTATTAGAAAATTTTTTCAAAATTTTATTCTATAGAAATTTTTGTCAAAATTTTGTTCTATAGAAATTTTTTGCCAAATTTTTTCTATTAGAAATTTTTTGTTCAAAAATTTATTTCTATAGAAATTTTGTCAAAACTTTATCTTTCTATAGAAAATTTGTAAAAATTTTATTTCTCATTAGAAATTTTGTTGCCAAAATTTTATTCTATAGAAAATTTTGTGAAGAATTTATTTTCTATAGAAATTTTGTCAAAATTTTGTTCTATAGACAAGCTTTCTCAAAAATTCTGTTTCTATAGAGAATTTTATCAAATTCTATTTCTATAAAAAGTTTTGTCAAAATTTTATTTCTATACAAAATTTGTTAAAATTTTATTTTCTATAGAATTTGTCAAAATTTTATTCTATTTAGAAAATTTGTTAACATTTATTTCTATAGGCGTAAAATTGGACAAATTTTTTTTCTGGATAACTCAGTCACCGTAATCCCTTGCGAGATGACAACAAATTCGAAGAGATTTGAATTGATTTCGACACAAATCGACCAACTTGCCTTTTTCGTTTATATACAACAAATACGTGCAAGTATACAGATGCAAAATGGTTGAGCTGTTAACAAATGTGCCAATTTTGAAACACAAGGGATGCCACTATTCCCTCCCAATATCACAAAGATCAGGTAATCCAATATTGATTTCATAACCTTCTCCCGTCCTCTGTAAATTCAGTAAATTGTAATTGTTAATTTTTTCTCTGTATGTCTTAAGAAGAGGGATGTCTCCGCTATGCCCTTCTATTCCAATCTATCGACCAAATATTTAAGAAAATCAGAAAACCTAATAAAAATTTCATAACCTTTCGTCCAGTTTTTCCCTAAAATTTCCAGTCGGAGAATTTATAGTTTGGTTTTCACAAGTACTTTTAAAAAAAAAGGTTCTGCAAAATGGAGTCCGCCTCCCACCAAATATCGAAAAATAAGTAGGCCGTTTTTGTCTTAGACTGATCGCCCTTCAACGTTCCCTGAAAATTTTAAGCAAATCGGAATCTTTTGTTGTTGTAATTTTTCAAGAGAGTCGGCGAGAGGGGGGGAGGTCTTCTTCCCGGTCCAAAGATGAAACACCACTCAACACCGCTGTTCTTCTGTAAATCTTAAGTAAAGGTAACAGAGAATTTTAGTTTGTTCTCTGACTGTGAAAAATAAGTCTGACAATAGGGGATATCCCTCCGCGACCCAATATCGAAAAATAAAGTTGCGGATCTTGGTAGTATGCAATGCCCAAAACTACAAAATTCAAATGCGAACTTATAGTCCAATTTTCAAAAAGTCGGACAAAGGGGAGGTCCCCTCCGGCGATCATTGTATCAATAAAAATGCTGAGGCTAACCCATTTCACACATGAGCGCACTACGATCTCTGAAAGTTTCAAGTAAGTCTGTTCAGCTCGTTTCCGAGCGTTACCCGGAACATACAAACTACTAAAATAAACACAATATACTTTGAATTTTAGATATACAGGTATTGATTTGAAAATTAATGTCTAAGGCCAATATTGAGGGTAAAGAAGTTCATGGCTTCAACTTTTGGCTCATAGGGTCAAAAATCTAAATTTGGTTTTATGCAATTTATAATGAACATATGCCTAAATTGCATTTGTTTTTAAATTTAAACAATTTTAAGTTCTTTTTTCCCATTACTTTCTGACTCAGGATGTGAATGTTTTCATTTCGATACAACAATACGATCCATTTAGTAAACCACTATTGGTACATAGTTGCCAAATAATGTCGCACACAGGTTATTCAAGATAAAATCATTTTAAGTTAGTGCCATTGTCGCTAGCTTAGCAAAATCCTTTGTATACAAGATTTTTCGCTACTACCCCACAGGTGTCCTAATATTCATTCGATATAGAGAGTGTGTCAATGAGTTTAATGGACATATGTCATGATTTATAACATATGTAAGAAGATTTCAATAGAATTTTGAAACTTCTTGTAACAACAAATACCCGTCTTCTTCTTCTTGTTTTCTTCTGGGATGTATGTAATTCCCAAGCATTTAATACCGAGTTTATTTCCAAATGATATTTGCAAGAACATGTATGTGTACGATAGGATTAAGATTGAATGCAAATGGTTCTGGGTTTGGAGTGAGCATTGAATTGTGTTGATGTTCGGTGAGTGTAATAAGTAAAGAGATGCGTTATGGTGGTCAAATACCTTCCCTTTTACCTCATTCAATGGAAAGCTTATTATATTAATTGGCATTTTTCCTCTCTATTATATCTTTGGATTAATTGCCTTCATTTTCTTTTTTGCGCACGTCAATGAAAACCCGTAAGAATATGGCATGGGTTACGATTGAATTTTTCTTCAATTTGCTTCCACTTTGGTTTTTTCCAACATTTTGTTGTTTGTTGTAGCCTTTAATGTGGTTTTGCATTAAGATAAGTGTATTTGGCCAAGGTAATGAGAGAGATGATAGTGTAACATAACATTTGGAATTTGTGATATTCGAAAATGCGTACAACGGAACTAAGTTATATTATTCTGGAAACGTAAATCCCTGAAAAACCAGGAGGGAGATAGACATTTCTTAGGGATATCCCAACAATGGAAGTAGTTGAAAAAAGAGTTTGTCGGTATATTTCTAATCAAAGCTTCAATTCAGTTTTTATTTGGTCAAATACCATTTACCGGCCGTCAAAATTTAGCTTTATTTCCATTCAGAGACGATTGTGGTTTCTCGAGAATCTTAGTTTTTCAAAATTTAATGTTAATTAACTTTATTTGACTTTATTCTGGGAAAATTTTGTAAAAAAAATATTTCTATATAGAAACTATTGGAGCAAAATTTGTATCTTCTATAGAAAATGTGTCACAAATTTTATTTTTCGTAGGAAAATTTTGTCAAAACTTTTGATGTTTGTAGAAAAATTTTTTCCAATTTTTATTTATAGGAAATTTGTGTCCAGACCATTTTATTTCTAAATAGAAAATTTGTCAACAATTGTATTTTCTATAGAAAATTTTGTTCAAAATTTTATTCCAATAGAAAATTTTATAAATATTTGTAATTTCATAGAAAATTTTATAAAAATTTTATCTTCCATAGAAAACATTTTCTCCAACTTTTATTCCTATAGGGAATTTTGTCAAAATTTTTATTGTTTCTATAGAAATTTTTGTCGCAATTCTTTTTGAGAAAACTTTTTGTGTCAAAAATTTTATTGTCCAATTGAAAATTTCTGGTCCAACTTTTATTCTAAAAAATTTTAGTCGTCCCATGTAAATTTTCTCCGAATTTTCTGGAATTCTATAAGTAAATTGTTGTGAAAAATTTTGTTTCTATATGAAAAATATTATTTTATAGAAAAATTTGTCAAAAATTTCATTTCTATACAAAATTTGTGGCCAACATTTGTTATTTCTAATAAAAATTTGTCAAAATTTTATTTCTATAGGAAATATTTATTCTTATAGAAAAATTGTGTCATACAATTTATTTCTATACAAGAATTGTACGCAACATTTGATTTTCTTATAGAAAGATTTGTCAACATTTTATTCCCATAGAAAATTATGTCAAAATTTATTCCATAGAAATTTTTGGCTCAATTTTTTATTCCTATAGAAAGTTTTTGTAAAAAATATTTATCTGGGGAAATTTTGGTCAAATTTATTTCTCTATAGCAAAATTTTGTCAACGTTTTATTTCGCAGGAAAATTTGGTCAAAATTTTTTACCATAATGACAATTTTGTCAAAATTTATTACATAGGAAATTTTGTTCCAAAATTTTATTCTATTGAAAATTTGTCAAATTTTATTTCTATAGAAAATTTTGTCAAAATTTTTATTTTCTACAGAAAATTTTGTCAAAATTTTATTTCGCATAGAAAATTTTGTCCAACTTTTTTTTATTCTAAAAAAAATTGTATCCCATAGAAAATTTTGTCATAAATTTATTTTCCATAGAAAATTTTGGTCCAACTGGTTTATTCATTAAAAAAAATGCTATTCCCCATAAAAAATTTTGTCCAAATTGTTTATTCTTATAGGTAAATTTTGTCAAATTTTATTTCTTAATGGAAATATTTTATATTCTTATAGAAAGATTTGTCAACGAATTTATTCTTTACAAAATGTGGCCACATTTTATTTCTATTTAAAAAATTGTGAACAAAAAGTTTATTTCTATGAGAAAAATTTGTCCAACTTTTATTCTATAGGATTTTTTGTCAAATTTCATTTCTATAGAAAATTTTGTCCAGATTTTTTATTCGTATAGAAGTTTTGTCAACATTTTATTTCTGGGGAAATTTTGTCATAAATTTTATTCTCTATAGAAATTTGACAACATTTTATTTCAGTAGATAAGTTTGTTCCAACTTTTATTCCTATAGGAAATTTTGTCAACATTTTATTTCTATAGAAAATTTTGTCCAATTTTTATGACACCGAAGGAGGACGGGGACACAGGGTGCAAATGTGAGGGTGCCTGGAGTCAATTCAAGATCTTCTAACATTTGTACAAGCTAGGTCGAGGTTTTCAGACATGGAATGGTGCCAGAATTACCTATTGATTTGGAAATGGTCAGATTAGTGAGCCCATTATTGCCACTGAGAAGGCCCAGCGTTTTGGCTGTATTTCACGAATTTGGCACTATGTAGTCGTGGATTATTTGAATCGTTTAATGTAGTATGTCCACTAATCATCATATATTGTAATCAAGTTTATGGTCGCAGTTTAGTCATGGCGGATTAAACTAAAAATTTGCACGAAATAACGTTTATGTTTGACTATATCAAATTATCAGAACACTAGATAACTACGGATTTTGGGAACAGAGTAAATCGATAGATGTCTTTTAGGCTATTACTAAAAAATGGACGTAACTCTTTTATCCGAATAGACCCTTTTAGACCCTTTAAAAATTATCTGATCGATAATTAAATAATTTTCGTAACACAACATAAAAGTACATCGAAGGAATCCGGTTATAAGCTATATCATAATCATTGGAACCATACTTTCACATTGGCAACATTACTGAAGTTAATATACACAGATTCTAAATTTTTCAGGGCAATTTAGATATAAAAACTCGAATTTTCTGACCCAAATAATAAAGGAAATCGGGAACCGTCTTGATTTTAAGGGGGTACTATAGTCATATCAGTAGGATTAAATTTACTCTACCACCAATTTTTCGGTTCTACCATTTATTGTATATCGTTCATGCCCTCATATAAGGGATTTACAATGTATAGCCTCTCGACCTGATATATGCAATAATAAAAGTAGACGTTTTTGGCAATATCACATCAATAGTAATTAAGTTGTATTTCTAAATAATATAGTAAATATATAATATATAAAATATATTATATAATAAATAATAATTTAATTATTTTATATATTTTAATATACTAAATTTGTTAGAGCAGTTTGGGAGCACAAAATTATGGACACTTATGGCCGTATTAATTCTGTTTCAAAGTATAGTTTTTTTTACATTTGACACCTTATAAATAATCAAGCACATTTTTATTAAAATTTTCTTGATTTTTTCCCATACGATATTAACACCGATTTCTCTCTTTATCCTGCATATTTTCGGATCTTCCTGCGCCTATTTGCAAGTCCGCAATATTTGTTTGAGTACCTGCTCGCCCTATCAGATTCTATATAGCCGACAACAACATCAAAGCGGTTCTTTGGGTGGGCTACCACCCTCCGCCCCCCTCAATTATAGGGATTGCACCTGCACATAATTGGGGCCAATCTTTTACCGCCGTTAAATGGTATACCGACGTCGCATTCTGACTACTGGTTACAAATGCCAATAAATACAAACGTTTGGAAAATGCTGTAATCTTCTACATTTTCTTCAAACATTTTATCACATGGAGGTAAAATATCAACTCTTTCAACATTACCCTCAACAGTAAAATTCTATACATAGCAATAATTCGTCAAGTGTATATCTTCAAATCGAAATGCGTCGTACTCAATAATTTGTTCTAGCAATTTCGTATATGAGCAACAATAAAAATTAAAATTGTTTGTGGATATTTTTCAAACCAAAATTTGAATAAATTTTAACCTCCCTTTCTAAAATTACATTTTAAATTCTAAACGAATATGTGCGCGCCATAATTCACGACAAAAGGCTGGTGAAAAAACTTTGCTTATTTACCCTTTAAACGCAGAAATCGTTAAAAATAGTTATGGAAATATACATAATTTTTCTTAATATAGAGAGTCTATTTATTATGGGCTAGCGTATTTTCTGTATCTTAGCCTTTTATAACAGCAGGATGAGCCGTTTGTTCAAATGCAACTCTTTTTAAGTTTCGATTGGTAAACATCATTTTAATGATATAATTCAAATACATATAATAACATTTATCCAAATTATGGGTGGGAATTTACTTTTAATTTGCAAAATTTTGATGAAATGATGTTGAACATGGTGGAATTAAAGCTTAAAAAAAATAGCATACCTATTATGCAACACAAAAACCAATTGAAAACGCATATACTTTTTTTGAAAAAAGAAAATGTTTAAGAAAATCTTTGTTAAAAGCTTTCATTTTCAATTATAGATCTTGAGAAATCAAATATTAAAACATTTTTGAAAAATTCTGGCGTTTGTTGCAAAATTTTAAAAAACGCATTTTGGAAATAGTGTACTTCAAAGAGTAAATGTTAAGACAATTTGGTCGAAAAGCCTTAGTTTTCGACATATCGATCGTTTACACTTTTTGGAAAATTGCTGAATTTTTCACAAAATATAACAAAAGAAGTGCATATTGGGTATAAAATGTGTATTCTGACGAGAAAATGTTAAGTAACAATTTTGTCAAAAATGCTTAGTTTTCGAGATATCGATCATTGAAATTTTAAATATTTTAAGCTTTCAAGAAAATGGCTGCATTTTTCATGAAATGTACCAAAAAAGTGCATAATAGGCATACAAAGTGTATTTTAGAGAGAAAATGTTAAGTAACAATTTTGTCGAAAATGCTTAGTTTTCGAGATATCGATCATTGAAAGTTTAAATAATGTTATCTTTTTTTTTGGAAAAATGGTTTACAACTCATCACAAAATGATGCAAAAAGGTGCATAATTGGACATAACAAGTATATTTTAAGAAAATGTTAAGTAACAAGTTTGTCAAAATGCTTAGTATTTCTAGATAATCCATCATTAAACGATTAAATTTTGTAGCTTTTTTTTGTCGAAATGCTGCATTTCCACAAAAATGTAACAAAAAAGTGAAAATGTTATGTAACAATTTAGTCACAATTGGTTAGTTTTCGAGATATCGATCATTGAAAATTTAAATATTTTTAGCTTTTTTTAGAATGACTGGCATTTTTCAACAAAATGTAAAAAAAATGCATATGGGGATATATGTGATATTCTTAAAGAGAAATGTTAGTAACAATTTTGCCAAAAATGCTTAGATTTCGAGATATCGATCATTGAAAATTTAAATATTTGTTGCCTGTTTTAAGAAAATGGCTCCATATTTAACAAAATGTACAAACAAGTTATGATTTCGGATAAAAAAAAGTATATTCTAAAGAGAAAATATTAAGTAACAATTTTGTCAAAAATTCTTAGTTTTCGAGATATCGTACATTGAAAATTTAAATATTTTTACCTTTTTTGCAAAACGGCTGAATTTTTCACCAAAAGTAACTAAAAAGTGCATATTGAGCATAAAATGTGTATTTTAGAAAGAACATGCTATGTAACAATTTTGTCAAAAATGGTTAGTTTTCGAGATATCCACCATTAAAAGTTAAAATAGTTCGCCTCTTTTTTCGAAAATGGATCCATGTTTTTCACAAAAAACGAAAAAAGTGCATATTGAGCATCAAAAATTGCTATTCTAAAGCGAAAATGTTAAGTAACTATTCATTGTAAAAAGCCGTAGTTTTTGCGAATATGATTATTGAAAGTTTTTAAAGTATTTCTAGGCCTTTTTAGAGAATAAGTGCATTTTTCACAAAAGGAAATAACGAAGTGCATATGGGGCATAAAAAGTGTAAACAAAAATGGTGAAACTTTTGCATTTTTTAAATATAAAGTATCAAAATTCTGTATAGCAACAATAAAATAAAAATATCAAATCAGTTGTGATGATGTATACGCACAAAAGTACCCTTTAACTGTGTACCACAATTTTACAATTCCCATCACTGATAACATCACACGATGAGTGAGTGTCATTGTTGCCACTTCACCATTTTGTAGTTATTTAGCTTCCAAGGTCTTAGCTTCCCAGTAAACACAAGATCAGCTTTTTTCAAAGGTAAAAATTTTAAGTTTTTGCATTGTAAACATCATTTTAACCATGATCACTTGAAACGGCTCACCTTCAAGTATTTATTCATATATTCATTATACAATACATTTTGTATTAAAATATGTAACAAAAAAATTCATATTGGGGAAAAAAGTGTATTTTAAAGAGAAAATGTTAAGTAACAATTTTACGAAAAATGCTTAGTTTTCGAGATATCCATCATTGAAAGTTCAAATATTTTTGTTCGATTTTTTTTTTCAAAAAATTGCTGCCTTTTACAGAACAGAAATTTTAACAAAAAATGTGTATAATTGGCATAAAAAGTGTTACTTTAAACGAGAAAATGTTAAGTAAGCAATTTGTCAAAAATGCTTAGTTTTCGAAGTAATGGCTAATTGACAGCTAAATATTTTGTATTTTTTTAGAAAACACTGCATTTTCTCAAAAATGTAATAAAAATGTTCATATTGGGTAAAACAGTATATTTTAAAGAGAAAATGTTAATTAACGCACTTTTGTCGAAATGCTTAGTTTCGAGTATCGGATATTGAAATTTAGATATTTTTACTATTTTAAGAAACCTGTCTGCATTTTCACAAAATGTAAAAAAGGTCATACTGGCATAAAAAGGATATTCCTAAATAGAAAATTATGTAACAATTTGCTCAAAAGTGGCTTAGATTTCGAAGATTCATCATTAAAAGTTTAAGAAGTTATTTACCCTTGTCTTTAGAAAATCGGCTAGCTTTTTGCGCACAAAATATAAACGAAACAGGTGGCATATGGGTAAAAAGTGTATTTTAAGAGAAAATGTTAATAACAATTTGTCAAAATGCTTAGTTTTCGAGTTATCGACCATTTGAAAATTTAAATATTTTAGCTTTTTTTAAAACAATGGCTGCATTTTCAACACAATAATGTAACAAAAAAGTGCATACTGGACATACAAGCTATATTGCTAAAGAGAATGTTTTAAGTAATAATTTTGTCAAAAGTTGCTTAGTTTTCGAAGATACTACGTCAGTTGAAGTTATAAATATTTTAAGCTTCTTTAGAAAATGCTCTCCATTTATCACAAAATGTAACCAAAAAGTGCGTATTGGGCATAAAAGGTGTATTGTAAAGAAAACATGTTATGTAACAATTTTGTCAAAAAGCCTTAGTTTTCGAGATAATCGATCAATTGAAGTTTAAATTTTTTTAGCTGTTTTTTTAGAAAATAGGCTGTCATTTTTCACAGAGAAATGTACCAAACAAGTGCAATATTGAGTATAAAGAGTGTATTTTAACCGAAATTTTTAAAGTAACTATTTTATTAAAAAAGCTTATTTTATTCGAGATTATGATGCATGTGAAAATTTCTAGATATTTTTAACTATTTGTAGCCAAAACGACTGCATTTTTTTTCCCAAAATGTAACTCCGTCAAAATTTTTAAATAATTGTCCGCCCATAATTCACTATGAAATGGTGAACTTTTAACATTATTTGTCAATGCAACAAGAAGCATCAGCATTTTTTAAAATATAGAGTATCAAAATTCTTTGATATCGAGCAATAATATAAAAATGTCGAATCCATAGTGATGATGTGTAATACGCACAAATGTACCCTTTGTCTTTATACCCCACAGTTGATAATTCCCGCATCACTGATAAATCAATAAGACGTGTGAGTAGTCAGTTGCCTGTAGTTATTTGTTGAAGTTTGATTGATATATAATTCTAAAACATTGATATTCAGACTTGAAACGGCTCATCTTCTAAGTAACTTATTCAATATATTCATTATAAATAAATTTTGAAATTAAAAAATGTAACAAAAAGTTCATATTGGTAAAAAAAGTGTAAAGAGAAATGCTTAAGTAAAAATGTTGTTCAAATATTCTTAGTTTTTCGAGAAATAGCGATCATTGAAAGTTTACAATATATTAGCTTTAAAAACAGGCTTGCATTCTACACAAAATGTTTACATAAAATACATATTGGGATAAAAAGTGGTTTTTAGAGAGGAATGTTAAGTAAACATTTAAGTCCAAATGCTTAGTTTTCGAGATATATGTCATGATCAAAATTTAAGATAATTTTTAGCTTTTTTTTATATATTATTTTTTCACAACTGTAACAAAAAAGCATACGTGGCATAAAGAAGTATATTCTAAAAGAAAAAGTTTAAGTAACAATTTTTGTCAAAAGTGGCTTAGTTTTTCGAGATATCATCATTAAAAGTTTAAAACTTTTGACTGCTTTTTTCACAAAATGTAACAAACAAGTGCATATTTAGTAAAAAATGTATTTTAAAGAGAAAATGCTTAGTAACAATTTTGTCAAAAATGCTTAGTTTCCGAGATATCAATCATTAAAAATTAAAATATGTTTAGCGTTTTTTAGAAAATTGTTGCATTTTTCACAAAATTTAACAAACAAGTGCATATTGACACATAAAACTTGTATTTTAAAGAGAAAATGTTAAGTAATAATTTGGTCAAAAATGCTTAGTTTTCGAGATATCGATCATTGAAAATTTAAATATTTTTAGTTTTTTTTTAGAAAATGACTGCATTTTTCACAAAATGTAACAAAACGTGCATAATGAGGATAAAAAGTGTATTTTAAAGAGAATATGTTAAGTAACAATTTTGGGCCAAAATTCTTATTTTCGGAGATATCGATCATTGAAAGTTTAAAATACATTTTCTTTTTAGAAAATGGCTGAACAGCTGCAATTTTTCAACAAAATGTAACAAAAAAGTTCATATTGGGTAAAAAAGTGTATTTTAAAGAGAAAATGTTAAGTAACAATTTTGTGAAACATTCTTAGTTTTCGAGATATCGATCATTAAAAGTTAAAATATTTTTAACTTTTTTTAGAAAATGGCTGCAGTTTTCTCATAATGTAACCCTTCAAAATTTAAATATTGTCTGCCCATAATTCACTACAAAGAATGTGAAATTGTTGCATATTGTCAAACGCAAGAAAGGCAGCAGTATATTTTAAATAAAGAGTATCAAATTTCTGTGTAGCAACAATAAAATAAAAATATCGAATCAGTGGTGATGATTGTACATGGATAAAAGTACCCTCTGAGTTTGTAACGCACACATATGTATAAATCCCATCACTGATAACATCATACAACGCGTGAGTGTCAGTGCTGCCAGCTTATCAATTTTGTAGTTATTTCTAGTCAGCTTCCCAGTAAACATAAGATGAGCGGTCTATTCAAACGTAACACTTTTTAAGTTTGATTGTAAACATGAATGTAACCAAAAAGTTAATATTGGGGAAAAAAGTGTATTTTAAAAAGAGAAAATGTTAAGTAACAATTTTGTCAAAAATGCTTAGTTTTCGAAATATCGATCATTGAAATTTAAAATATTTTTAGCTTTTTTTAGACAATGACTGCATTTTTCACAAAATGTAAGCAAAAAAGTTGCATATTGGCATTTAATAAGTGTATTTCATTTTTTTGAACAATTGGTCAAAATGCTTAAGTTTTCCGAGATATCTTATCATTGAATTTAAATATTTTTAGCTTTTTTTAAGAGCAATGCTGCATTTTTTACGGAAATGTAACAAAAGTGCATATCTGGGCATTAAAAGTGTTATTGGAAGAAACAATGTTAAGTAACAAATTTGACAAAATGCTTAGTTTTTCGATATACTAACATTGAAAATTTAAAAATTTTTTTACTTTTTTATGGCAATGACTGCATTTTTTCACAAAAAGTGTAGCAAATGAAAGTGCATATGTGGCATAAATGGTGGTTTGTTTAAGAGGACAATGTTAAGTAGACCATTTGGGTCAAGGGGAATGCTCATTTTCGAGATGTCGATCATTCGAAAAATTTAAATATTTTTAGCTTTTTTAGACAATGATTGCATTTTTCTCAAAATGTAACAAAAAAAGTGCATATTGGGCATTAAAAGTGTATTTTAAAGAGAAAATGTTAAGTAACAATTTTGGGAAAAATTCTTAGTTTTCGAGATATCGATCATTGAAAGTTTAAATATTTTTTGCTTTTTTCAGAAAATTGCTCATTTTCGCAAACCCTGTAACAAAAAAAGTCCATAGTGGGTAAAAAGTGTATTTAAGAAGAAAATGTTCAAAAGTAAACAATTTTGTGAAACATGCTTATTTTCGAGAATATCGATCATTGAAAGTTAAAACTATTTTTAAGCATTTTTTTTTGAAAATTGCTGCATTTTTCACAAAATGTAACAAAAAAGTTCATATTGGGTAAAAAAGTGTATTTTAAAGAGAAAATGTTAAGTAACAATTTTGTGAAAAATGCTTAGTTTTCGAGATATCGATCATTGAAAGTTAAAATATTTTAAACTTTTTTCAAAAATGGCTGCATTTTCCCTAAATGTAACAAAAAAGTTCATATTGAGTTAAAACGTATATTTTAAAGAGAAAATGTTAAATAACAATTTTGGCACAAAATGCTGAGTTTTCGAGATATCAATTATTGAAAGTTTTAATATTTGTATTTTTTTTTTCAGAAAATGGCTTGCATTTTTTACAAAATGTAAGCAAAAAGGTTCATATGGTAAAAAAGCTGTATTTTAAGAGAAATCTTAAGTGGGCAATTTTGTGAAACATGCTTAGTTTTCGAGATATCGATCATTGAAAGTTTAAATATTTTTTGCTTTTTTTCAGAAAGTGGCTGCATTTTTCACAAAATGTAACAAAAAAGTTCATATTGGGTAAAAAAGTGTATTTTAAAGAGAAAATGTTAAGTACAATTTTGTGAAACATGCTTAGTTTCGAAGATATGATCATTGAAAGTTAAAATATTTTTTAACTTTTTTTTGAAATTGCTCAGTTTTCTCATAATGTAACGCCTTCAAAAATTTAAATATTGTCTGCCCATAATTCCACTACAAAGACATGTGAAATTTGTTGGCATATTGCCAAAAACGCAGTAAGCAGCGTAATTTTTTAAATAAGAGTATCATAATTTCTGTGTAGGCAACAAAATAAAATAAAAATATCGAATCAGTGGTGATGAATTGTTACACGCATAAAAGTACCCTTTGAGTTTGTACGCGCCACACATTTTATAAATCCCATCACTGATTAACATCATACAAGCGTGAGTGTCCAGGCTGCCAGCTTAATTATTTTGTAGTTATTTCTAGTCAGCTTCCCAGTAAACATAAGATGAGCGCTATTCAAACGTAACACTTTTTAAGTTTTATTGTAAACATGAATGTAACCAAAAAGTTAATATTGGGGAAAAAGTGTATTTTTTA
>PGFW01009471.1:18244-30961 GCA_003123925.1 Haematobia irritans | reverse complement strand
CATCCAAATTCGATTATGGAATGATGCAGCTATTTATTCCTGTGCTTTGGATTTTGACGAATTATTGCGCTGGAATCGAAATTAGCGATCACGTTCGGTAAACAGTGCAAATGTGCCAAGGTTGTCGTGACGCTTCTTGGACGCATTATTATGGCCAACTGACATTTTAGATCCCTATTCTTTCGCACTCTACAGGATTAGACTCCGGATGCGTAGACAGGAGTGAAAATTCTGTTTGGTCATGCCTAGACAATAGTCGATTTCTGCAGTCACTGCAGACACGAATTTGCACTACGTTATGCAGATTTTTATTACGACGACGGGCATGCCGTAACGGAGAACAGTAAAATAATTTCCTGCAATCAGTACTTTTCGCCGCCATTGGCTTCGCGGCCTTAGATCAACAAGTTTAAATAGTTCTACCATCGACTTGCTTACATCTTCTGGCTAATAAAAAGTCCATATTTGTAACCTCCATCAGTTCTGTTGGACAATGTCCTAAACAAATCGATAGCCACAACTTTCGAAAACCGTTGATTTACTGCTTGTTGCTTTGGAAGCAATTCCTGCCGCGTTCCAGACTTAGTTGCTTTTTAATACCGCTCGTGCAATTTCGACACATGCCATTCTTTTAACATGTTTTTAGCATATATTCACTACGCATCCCGGGCCAGAATATCTGCTTAGTATACGCGCTATTGTCTTTCTCAGTCCATTATTGCCAGCCGGTGCTGTCATTTCATGATAAGCTTTTAGTATATCAGGACCTCTTCATGGACTTCGGTATAACGAGTTAGATCATCAGTATCATCGTCAGCCATACAGTAGAGTATTCCATTTATTAGAGGCATATAATCCATTTATCCACCTTAAAGGAATTTTCATCTTGATTTTCAATCGGAGTCGGGTGATAGTGTTTTTCAAGTAATCATCCTTTTAACTGGCTCCTCGCCGAATCTGTGATGTACTGACCCTGTTCGGAATATCGATGAAAAACGTAGCAGATACAATTATACCGGGATTAATGCGTGCTTTTCTCCTCCGGGCATTGGTGGCTGGAGCATATCTGCCTCTGTTAGCAGCCGCATTTAGTTTTTCCCCGGTTAGATATTCTACAATCAAATCATAGTGCTGGATTTGTAATCCCCATCGCGCAAGTCTTACCAGTTTGCGTGACTAATGTTTTAGTAAACCATTTTAGTGGCTGTGTGATCTTGTTAATAGCTTCATACTGACCCCACCTTCATGTAAGACACGCGAATTTGTTAACATGCCCATTACTATGGCACAGAGCTTCCTTTCGGTGTCGTGGAGTAGTTTTGCGTTCAGATTTAGCTTATATTAGGACGACTTACTATTATTCCGTTGGAAGTTGTTCGGATCCCTCCCCCTGGAGTAAACTGCCCCAGAGCATAAGCACTTAGGCGTCAGTCGTTGAATTGCAAAGCGAACCCTCCACTGCCTGCCCAATTATTGGGTTGGCGTTGTCTATGAGCCCGCTTTCAGCTTCCTCAAATGCATCTTGTTCCAACTTTCCCCATTTCCAAGCAGCAGCATTTCTTTGATTAAATTTGTTAGTGGCTACATTCTGCATAGTGTTAATGAATCGGCGATACACAGGGAACACGTTATTGAATAAAGGCATACTCAACTTCCTTCACACTTTCATTAGGTTCATTCTTCCGTTCCACTTATTGCCTGAACCTTGACGCGTGCAACAGCTACGCCCTTGGTTTTAGGATATGGGCACAAGGACTTTCACTAGCGAACAGCCAAAACTTGCACTTTTCTTATATATTGAGTCGTAACTGGCAAAGTGACTTAAGGATTCATGGACTACTCACCAAGATCCATTCAAATGTCGTTTGAAATCGATTCAGAACATGATTCATAATGTCGTCACAAATAGGACCAAAAATACCATATCATCAGGGAATCCCCACTAGAATCGGATTTATTAGTCTTGGAACAGTTGCGGTGTGCATTTCTTAAACCCAATAACCGGCATTCGTTTTGAACGAAAATGTACCAAATGGTGTTCATAGCATGTTTGTCCCTGCTCTTCCACCGCGAACTTCCACCCCTGATAATACCACTCTGCAAATCTAGGTTGTTCATATACTTAGTACTTTTGCGCTTCATGCAATAATTATCCATTTCTGCGGCAACGGATTATCTATCGGGCGTAGTGATAGCGTGCAGACTTTCTATAGTCAACACATACACGAACCGACCATCTTTTTTTTGGGCACATTGACCACAGGCGAAGCAAGCTGAATCCATTCTTTCTATGATTTATCGTTTTCTAGGCATGATATTTCAATTTCATTTTTAGGTCACGGCACTTGGCATGATAGATATTCGATATGGGTTGGTGGAAATATAGGCGTTGATTGCCGCCAGTATTAATTTCTATGAAACGAGCATAAGGGTAGCTCGTTACAAAAGGCTCGAAAACGTTTTATATATTTTGGCTACAGAGTCGAACTCGATTTGGTATTCTTTTCTTTTTTCCTTTTAAAATTTGTGGCATCCGACTCTTACTAGGATTTTGTGCCTTCAAAAATGGTTTATTTAAAGGCCCATGAAACTGGCGTCTTCATTACCATTTCATTATCTTTTTTGTGAAAAATCTGGGGAAGAGGTCATTAATCCTTTTTCGCCACGTTCCTTGGTGCTTTACCATGTCCTGCGCGAATTGCATCTTTAAAATTGCCTTGTTATTTGCATGGGGCGAGTAATCAGACCACTATGGTAATTCCGGCCATAAGTTTTCCGAAATCTGTGCGACAATAGGATTTGCATGATCGCTTAGGGTTACAATATTTTGGCTCAACATGTTGGGCTGCAACATTCAGTCGCGTCTTAACGCTTGAGATGTGTTCTCTGCCACTTTTATTGTTTCGCATCAAATTCTAAGTTCCAACGGCCAATTTATCGTCTAACGAAATCGAAAAACTATGAGTAGGACATCCTCAATTGCCAATTTTTGTTGTCCATATTTAAACAATTTCGTGCTTGCCTCCATTAAAACTCCTGCTGACCAGCAACGTTCTTATTATTTTTTATCATCTGGGAAAAATTAGAAAATTGTTATCATAGACAACTCTACCTCCTATGACAATTTTTACATGTTGTGTAGAAAATTTTCGAAAATCATGTGGTTCCTATCCTGCGAGAGTGGTTCACCGACAATCCACCAAGTCTCGAACTTGCACCCCTTTAAACTGCATTATCCGTTTAAGGTTGGAACTAGCCACACTCGTTTTAAGCACCTCGTTGCTCGAAAAAGGCCTGGCGGGGACACCGACAATTTCCACATTTTGCCCACTGGGATATACTCGTCCACACACATACCAGTGCAGTTAAAACTGGACTACTCATTTTGGACGCTTTTCGCGAGGTTTCTTCTACAGTTCGGGGCAATTTGATGCGCACATAACCTGGAGATTTACAATCCATAGCAAGGCCAATCTTTGGTCTCACGAGCGCTTCTTCCACTCCGCTGTTACCTTTGAAACAAGCATCCTGCTTTTATAACAATTTTTTCGACCGTTTATGCCCCTTTTACCGGCAGAAAGTGCCATTCGTGTTTGTAATGACTTGGGACCACCGTTGCTTAGCCTGGCGTCGTTCACCTCGTTACGTTCACTCAACAACTTGTTCCGCTTCTCTCCTTGTCATCGCGCCAAGAGCTTCTTCAGAATGTTATGACTTGTGACGGTATACACTGCTCCCTGATTATGAGAAATGTAACATTCCCAACACCCATATCAATTTGATCCGGGCTTCTGTGTGGGTTGGCTTTGGCAATTGAGCAAAAAGTGTCCTCTTTTACGAATAATATGCTTGTCATGTCGGTTCGTTTTTCTGTTGCTTTGCTTTCATTATTTCTTCGGGGTAGATGCCGCGCATGGCTGGGCCGTTTTTTGCGTGGTGCAAATAGACTCTCGGCAACATTCTAATTACATCAGCGAAAATGGTTTTAGCATTCGATTTAACTCCAACTCCACCATTCGTCAGCATCCCCTTCTAAAAGCCCATGGCATTCCATTTACCGATTTGCCATCAGCTATATTTCTTCCACCTTTATTATGTCGCATTATTCGCGAATAAATCTCCACTTTCACTTGAAGTTACGTTCCCCATGTATCTGGAAGAGCATGCCACTGATACGCATCACCACCGTTCGACTATGGTATTTTATCGCAGCGCTTAAGTACTACTATTCAATTGTTACAGTCGTTAGAGATAGCATTGGGCTTTTTTGCTGCAATTCCTTTTCACTATCATCTTCTTATCGCTCAATCCTTCCAAACTTCAATCTCTTGCATTCTTCGTCACTTTCTACTAGGATCAGCACCGTAACGCCGTGCAGAGTGCTTAGCTAACGTGCGATAAGAAAAAAAAATATCCAAGGATTCTCAAACAAAAACTTAGTGATGAAATTTAATTCACAACAAAAAAAAATGTTGCATAAATCTAATTTGTGCTCGAACTATCTCGGGTGTTATTTCGGGCACTAAGTTGGGGTCAATTTGTAGCCGAGATAATTCTCAAAATAGATCGCTTTGTTTGTTGGGCGCCAGCACGTTGTCTATTTTGCCTTTCAAAATTGATAAACACTAGCGATATTTTTCGTTTTTATTAATTCAAAATTACAGGAATCTCTTTTATTGGCGAAAATAACTTAGCGCTGTTGAAAATTATATAATCGGATGAATGATACAAAACTGATGTGAATTGTGCTCCTTTGTATAACCTTTTTTGAGAAAAGCCAGCTTTCGCATCAGTAACATGAACATTGAACGAACTTACACACTAAGCCAAAAGCTTTCACATCTTGATTTGTTCATTCTATGTTGTTGTCAAAATTAAGAAAAGTTAAAATGCATAGAAAGGATAATGTTTAATGATGCGTTACGTTACGTTAAAAGATTTCAAATTCACAAAGATACTTTTAAGTTAAAAGGTATTAAAACGATACTTCTGAAGGTAAATGTGCAATTACAAAAATGTAGAAAAATAGATTTACTATTGAAAGCAATATGCAAAATATATCTGCTACAAAACATTAATTTGATTATACAATTAACTGTTTATATCAAATTCGGAAGACTAAAGTCATTATAAAAGAAAACTGGCTATGAATATTGTTTTGTAATTTTAATTAAAAAATGTATTACAAACAATCAATTGTTAATCAAATAAAATTCAGAAAATAATTGATAAATAGTACAATTTCTTACATATAAAATTAATGATTTGGCTTATCAACATCAATATAAATTTTTAATTGAAATCAATTAAAAAAAGGGGTGTAATTTGAAATTTGCTATTGAAATACAATTAATTATTTTAATCATAGAATTTTTTCTATGCGCACCGATTAAAACTGTGATTGATACTATCATTTCTCTCTGTGGATTTGGAAGACTATTTCAATAAAATTAATGGATCAATAATAATTTTTATCGTTGATTTGAATCAGAATAAAAAATTTTTTCGTGACAGGCGCCTGTGTATACCATCTTATTTAGTCACATTTTATTTCTATAGAAAAAAATTGGTCAACATTTTATTATTACCTTCACCACTTACTGTGTATCAGCGGGTATAATAAGTTTGGTGCATTTTATATTGTAACGCCAAGAAGGAAAGTCTGAGGTATGAGACCCGATCCGTTTATATACTCGTCTTAGAATTAATCTGAGTCGATTTAATGTCCGTCTGTCTGGTGGCTGTTTCTGTCTGTCCGTGCCGTCTGTCTGTCTGTTCAATGTATTTTTGCTGCGCAAAGTTACAGGGTCGGCAAGTTTCAGTCCATCGTCCTTAAAATTTGGCATGCATAGGACGTTTTTTGGGACAAGACAATTCGCTATTGATTTTTAGAAAAAAAAAAATCGATTCAGATTTAGATATTAGCTGCCATATATATTTTATCCCCGATCTGGTCATAATTGGCGCGTGTTATCAACCGATGTTCTTCAAATTCAGTACATTCGAATATTTTTTATGAGTCTTTTGCAAAATATCAGCTAAATCGGTATTCAGATTTTAGATATAGGACTCCCATATTCTTTCGTCCGATTTAGACTCATATGACCACAAGAGGCCAAAGGTTACTACCGATGTTCGTGAAAGTTCTGCATAAGAGTAGAATTGACATTCTACTAATGCTTTGGTAAATTGATTGAAATCGGTTCAGATTTTAGATATAGCTCCCATATATGAATCTCTCTGTTCCGATTTAGACTCATATGACCACAAGGCCAATGTTTTTTACTCGATTTAACGTGAATTTTTTGCAGCAAATTGTTAGCACAAGGAGTTACGTTTAAACAGTATCGGTAAATTGTGCCAAGATATTGGTTGAAAATCGGTTCAGATATTAGATAATAGCTACCATTATATATCTTTCGCCCGATTATACTCAATATTACTCACCAGTGGGCTAAGTTAAACTCCATTTATGTTGAAAATCTCTTCTGAGAGATAACGAATTATTATTCGTAACTATACATGTCAAATTTATGTCGAAATCGCCGTTTCAGAGATTATTATATATGCTTCGTTATAGTTACACCAGAGTTGGGGAAAATATGGTAGACAATTTCATATTTATAGGACCCATTTTCAATGTGGATTTTCCTCCAAATTGACTGATATAGTTTCCACGGAAGAAATATATTTAATATGATATTTAGGTTGTGGTCAAGTTGATCTAATTCGTGGTCAGAATTAGATAAAGCCTCCATAATTCGTTTTCCGTTTATAACAAATATGCCAACAATTCCCACACTTAATCACAAGAACTCTTCTAGTGATAAATCTTTCTCCATATCTTAGTCATAATCCTACACACTGTAATGCCCAGCACTTGTCCACAGAACGGTGTGGTTTCAAATTAAGGCTCAAGTGGCCGACTGACCAAAATTAATTATATCTAACGCCAAACTTTGACCATATATCTTTGGCGGGATCTAACCAATATCCTTGTACAATCGCCACTGCTGAATAGCAAAAACTGTAAATATTACTAAAATTCCTACATCTCGAAATACATATGTATCACCTGAATAAATCATAAATGTCCTCGTTGTTACAAGTGCATTAAAAATTTTTCTCGCATTCATATTTCCCATATTTTTACTAACATGATGTTTCATACCAAGGCTGTTAGCGCGGTTTAAAATTTAATTCGTAGAAATTTTGCTAGAAGTACAAAAAATTGTCTCCATTATAAGAATCTTGTATCTGCAAGCCAACCTCTTATTATAAGCTCCCAAGCCATTGAAGTAGTTGAGATTGGTAACACACAGAATTACTGCGTCTACCAGTGGTGTGACACGGGTATAATTATAGCGGCCCCGCCCGACTTAGACTTTACTTAGCTTGTTTTACCAGGCAAAATTTTGTAAATAATTTTCATTCATATTACAAACTTATGTATCAAAAGTTATATTTACCCCCCCCGCTACAAAATTATTGTCAAAATTTTTTCTATAGAAAAATTTGTCAAAATTTATGTCTATTCGAAATTTTTGTTAAAAATT
Organism: Haematobia irritans; assembly: GCA_003123925.1. Taxonomy (NCBI): domain Eukaryota; kingdom Metazoa; phylum Arthropoda; class Insecta; order Diptera; family Muscidae; genus Haematobia; species Haematobia irritans. Next base: position 23,405 of record PGFW01009471.1, on the reverse strand, counting down.
TTATTTCTGTATAGAGAATTTGTCAAAAGTTTTATTTCTATATAGAAATTTTTGCTCAAAATTTTGTTTCTCTAAGAAAATTTTGTCAAAATTTATTTCCTATAGAAAATTTTTCCCAAAAAGAATTTATGTCTAAGAAAATTTTTGTAACAAATTTTTTTCTATAGAAAATTTTGTCAATTTGATATTTCTATAGAAACATTTTCGTTCAAAATTTTGTTTTCTCTAGAAAATTGTTTGTTGAAAATTTTATTTCTTATAGAAAAACTTTGTATTTTGTTAGGAAACCGGAAAATTTTACTTTCTTACAGAGAAAATTTTTGTAAAAATTTTATGTCTGAAAATTTTGTCAAAATTTTATATCTATAGAAATATTTTGTCAAAGTTTCGTATGAAATTTTGCAAAAATATTATCATATAGTTAAAAATTGTTGTTCAAATTTATTTCCATAGAAAATTTTACTGTTAAAAAATTGATTTCTATGAGAAAATTTTTTTAAAAGATTTATTTCTATAGAAAATGTTGTAAAAAATTTTTTTTGCTTTAGCAAATTTTTGTCAAAATTTAATTTATTTAGAAATTTTTGTCAAATATATTTATTTTATAGGAGAATTTCTGAATTTTCTAAAAATTCCGTATCTTTATTTCTATAGAAATTTTGGTAAAAATTTTATTTCTATAGAAAAATTTTCCGTGAAAATTTTAATTCTCTATGAAATATTGTCAACATTTATTTCTATAAAAACTTTTTCAAAAATTTTATTCTTATACAAAATTTTGTCAAAAATTTTATTTGTTTTTGGAAAATTTTGTTCAAAAATGTTATTTCTGGTAGAAATTTTGTCAGAAAACTTTTATTTCTATAGAAACATTTTTGTAATTTTTTTTTCTATAGGAAATTTTTGTCAAATTGTATTTGTTTAGACAATTTTTGCTCTCAAAAATTTATTTCGATAGAAAGTTCGATAAACATTTTATTTTTTATAGAAATTTTGTCAAAATTTAATTTCTATTTAGAAAATTTTTTAACAAGTTTTATTTTCTGTAGAAAATATTGCCAAATTTTATTTTTTACAGAAAATTTTTGTCTTAAAAATTTAATTTCTATACAAAATTTTTGTCAAAATTTATTTTCTATAGAAAAATATTGTCAAACATATTTTATTTTTACAGAAAATTTGTAAAAATTTATTTCTATACAAAATTTTTGTCAAAATTTTTATTTCTATAGAAATTATTGTCAAAATTTTTATGTCTATAAAAAGATTTATGTAAAAATTTTATTCTATAAGAAAATTTTGTCAAAATTTTATTTCTATTAGGAATATTTTGTCAAAATTTATGTTCCTCTAGAAATTTTTGTGAAAATTTTAATTTCTATAGTAAAAATTTGTAAAAATTTATTTCCTTTAGAAAAATTTTGTGAAACAATTTTTATTTCTTACGAAAAATTTTGTAAAAATTTTATGTCTATAGAAAATTTTGCTTCAATTTAATTTTACTTCTACTAGAATTTTTTTGTCAAAATTTTATTTCTTGTAAAAAATTTTGTCAAAATTGTTATTTCCATAGAAAATTTTTGTAAAATTATATTCTATAGGAAAATTTTTTTAAAATTTTATTTTTAAATATAGAAAATATGTTGTAAACAATTTTATTTCTATTAGGAAATTTTGTCAAAATTTTATTTATTTAGACAATTTTGGTCAAATATTTTAATTTCTTTATAGGAAATTTTGTACAAAATTTATTCTATAGAAAATTTGTAAAAATTTTATTTCTTATAAGAAATTTTGTGTGAAAATTTTTATTTTCTATTGAAAAATATTGTCAACATTTTATTTCTATAAAACTTTTTCAAAATTTTTATTTTCTATACAAAAAATTTTGTCAAAAATATTTATTTGTTTTGGAAAATTTTGTCAAAATGTTATTTCTGTAGAAATTTTGTCAAAATTTATTTTCTATAGCGAAAATTTGTACATTTTTTTTTCTATAGGAAATTTTGTCTAAAAAATTGTATTTGTTTACGGACATTTGTCAAAAAATTTTATTTTCGATATTAGGAAGTCTCGTAACCATTTTATTTTTTATAGGAATTTGTCAAAAATTTAATTTGTATAGAAAATTTTTTAAAATTTTATTTCTGTAGAAAATATGCCAAATTTTTATTTTTTACAGAAATTTTTGTAAAAATATAATTTCTATTACAAAATATTGTCAAATTTTATTCTATAGCAAATATTGTCAACTTTTATTTTTACAGAAATATTTTGGTAAAATTTTATTTCTATACAAAATTTTTGTCAAATTTTATTTTTAAGAAAATTTTGTCAAAACTTATAATTTTCTTATCGAAAATTTTGTTAAAAATTTATTTCTATAAAAATTTTGGCAAAATTTTTATCTATAGATTAATTTTGTTCAAAATTTTATTTCAAAATTTTTTATTTTCATACAAAAAATTGTCACAATTTTATTTCCTATAAACATTTTGTCAAAATTTTATTTATTATAGAAAAATTTTGTCAAAATTTTCTTCTTATAATAAATTTTTTCAAAACTTTAATTTCTATAGAAATTTGTAAAAATTTCTATTTCTATTATGTGAAAAATTTTTGAATTAGTTTTTTTCTTCTAGGATAATTTTGTCAAAATTCTATTTTCTAATAGAAAATTTGTCAAAATTTATATTTCTATTAGAATAATATTGTCAAACATTTTATTTTTGACAGAAAATTTTTGTAAAAATTTTATTTCTATACAAACTTTTGTCAAAATTTAATATCTATATAAAAGTTGTCAAAATTTATTTCAAACAATTATTTTGTCACAATTTTATTTCTGATAAAAATATTGTCAATCTAGTTTATTTTTACACGAAATTTTGCGTAAAAATTTTATTTGTATACAAACTTTTTTCAAATATTATTTTCTATACAAATTATTTTGTCAAAAAGTTTCTATTTCTATTAAAGAAATTATTACGTCAAAGTGTAATTATAGTCTATGAAAATTGATGATCAAAATTTATTATTTACTATATGTTTGAAATGTTTTTCTATAGGAATCTTTAAAATTTTAATTTCTCTAAGAAATTTATTTTTTGAACAATTTTTGTAGATAGAAAAATTTTTGTACAAAATTTATTTCGTCAGAAAAATTTTGTAAAAATTTATTTCTATTTAAGATTATCATGAATTTGTCAAAATTTTTATGTCATAGAAAGATTTTGGTGCATAAATTTTATTTCTATAGAAAAGTTCTGTCAAAATTTTATTGTTCTATACAAAAATTGTTGTCAAATTTTATTTGTTTTTAGAAAATTTTGTTTCAATATTGATATTTCTGACTAGAAAATTTTGTCTAAAATGTTATTTCTATATAAACATATTTTTAGTCTATGTCTAAATATGTAAAAATTTATTTCTTAGAAAGAATTTGTTAAAAAAATTTTATTTTCTATAGAAATTTGTACAAAGTTTTATTCTATAATTTGTAAATTTTTCGAGATTCTAAAATATTTATATCTCTATACGGATCATTTTGTCAAACTTTTATTATTTTAGAAAATATTTGCTTCAAAATAGTGTATTTCTTACGGAGAATTTTGTTAAATTTTATTTCTATAGAGAATTTTGTCACAACTTTATTTCTATTAAAAATTATTTTATCAAAATTTTATTTCTATGAAAATTTGGATGTGAAAATGTGTATTCTGTGCACATATTTTCCACACAAGTAAATGTAACTTACAATAATTTCTGCTAGAATATTTCAAGAGGTGCTTTTTTGTTATGCCTGTCTACTTCTCTCGATAAATTGTCTTTCACTACCCATTATTTGTTAACAAGTCTAAGTAAAATTGAAAGGCATTCACCTTTTTAATGACCTTGTTAGAGTTTCTTTATTTATTTTCAAATAGCACAATACTTCTAAAGATACTGCTAACGGTAATAAGTGAGAAAGATTTTACCATTTTAGTCCTCATAACAGTATGCTTGAAATTTCAGATTTTTATGTGTGATAGTGTGAAAAATCCTACTAATTTTTTCATTTTTTTCGAACGGTGTTGTACTTTCACTTGTAATAAGAGCTTTTAGCAGATAACTTGAAGGCAATCAGATGTTCTTTGTGAATAACGCCAATAGGCAAGACTCCACAGACAGGTCACAGATGATGAAGGGTGGCTTGATGTCAATTGAACTTTTTTTTAAATATGTTTCTGATATTTTTCACCAATTAAATTTGTTCTGCATAAGTTGTCCATGATTGTGCCTTTTTGATAATTTTTTTGTTTTTTTTTTTTTTTGAATAAAGAAAAGCGTCATTTTGGCCACTGAACGACTTTATTTTTCATTCATAAGGGAATTTGAAATAGTATTCAAATGTTTCAGTTAAAAAAATAAATGATTTTTCAGCTTTTAACAAGCAACATAATTGTTTTTCATTCTTTTTTTCTTATTTTAGGCATGAAACCCCGTATCAAAAATCATTTTCGTGCCCATCAACTATCCATTTGGATGCGTTTAATACCCGAACTACATCGCACTGGCATGGAAGATGTCATTGCACGTCACAATCTATTTCGTAACCATGACGATATGGAACTCTATGAAGGACCTGTTAAACCCGATCCTTTTGCCTCTCAACGTTTATTGCTTATCGATGAGGCTCTCATCAAAAAGGGTCGTAGCAATAATACCGGCTATGTCGCTGGCGTTTTGGGAGGTAAGTGTCAATGTGTTTGTGTGTATGTAAATCGACAAAATTTATTGATGTCCTAATTAATATCAATAAAGTATCTCTAAATTTATTGTGGCAATATACGATTTGAGTTTATTAAAGGAATTTGTAAATGTCATAATTAAATGAGTTTTTTCAGAAATTATGTAAATATAGAATTGTTTGCCAACAGGATACACACTTAAACACATAGCTACTGACTCAGAGAATTAGATGTAATTTACGAATAAGATCCAATAATGTAAAATCAACCACATTGTATCTTGTTATTCATGATAGTGGTTATATTGATGTGTAATTATTAATTTTCGTTTGGATTATGGTAGAAAGAGATATGTTGTATGTTGTAGACTTAATCAATACCATGTATAGGGTTATTCCATAGATTGGAATTTGAGCGAATTTTCCAATTTT
>PGFW01009459.1:22772-35045 GCA_003123925.1 Haematobia irritans | reverse complement strand
TAGAAATAAAATTTTTGACAAATTGTTCTATAAAATAAAATTTTGAAAAATTTTCTATAAAAGTAACATTTTGACAAAATTTTCTATAGAAATAAAATTTTCACAAAGTTTTCTGTAGGAATAAAATTTAAAAAAAGGTTATAGGAATAAAATTTTGACAAAATTTTCTATAGAAATAAAATTTTAACAAAATTTTCAATAGAAATAAAAGTTTGACAAAATTTTTCTATATTTCAGCAAAATTTTCTAAAGAAATACAAGTTTGACTAAATTTTCTATAGAAATAAAAATTTAACAAAATTTTTCTATAGAAATAAAATTTTAACAAAATTTTTTATAGAAATCAAATTTAACAAAATGTTATGTATAAATAAATTTTTAACAAAATTTTCTATAGAAATAAAAGTTTGACAAAATTTTCAATTGAAATAAAAGTTTGACAAAATTTTCAATTGAAATAAAATTTTGACAAAATTTTCTATACACATAAAATTTTTCTATAGAAATAAAATTTTCACAAAGTTTGCTGTAGGAATAAAATTAAAAAAAATCTATAGGCATAAAATTTTGACAAAATTTTCTATAGAAATAAAATTTTAACAAAATTTTCAAAAGAAATAAAATTTTGACAAAATTATTCTATGTTTTGGCAAAATTTTGTATAGAAATACAAGTTTGACTAACTTTTCTATAGAAACAAAAATTTAACAAAGTTTTTCTATAGAAATAAAATTTTAACAAAATTTTTTATAGAAATCAAATTTAACAAAATTTTCTATAGAAATAAATTTTTGACAAAATTTTCTATAGAAATAAAAGTTTGACAAAATTTTCTATAGAAATAAAAGTTTGACAATTTTTCTATAGAAATAAAATTTTGAAAACATTTTCTATAGAAATAAAATTCTGACAAAGTTTTCTACAAAAATAAAATTTTCACAATATTTTCTATAGAAATAAAATTTTCAAAAAATTTTCTCTAGAAATCAAATTTTGACAAAATTTTATAAAGAAATCAAATTTTGACAAAATTTTATAAAGAAATAAAATTTTGACAAAATGTTATAAAGAAAAAAAAATTTTGGCAAAGTTTTCTATAGAAATAAAATTTTTACAAAATTTTCTAAGGAAATAACATTTATTAAATTTTTTTATAGAAATAAAATTGTGACAAAATTTTCTATAGAAACAAATTGTTTACCAAATTTCCTTTTGACAAAACTTTCTATAGAAATAAAATTTTAACAAAATTTTCTAAAGAAATAAAATTTTGACTAAATTTCCGATAAAAAAAATTTGACAAAATTTTATATAGAAATAAAATTTTGGCACAGTTTTCCATAGAAATAAAAATTTGCAAAGTTTTCTATAGAAATAAAATTTTTACAAAATTTTCTATAGAAACAAATGTTTAACCAAATTTCCGATAGAAATAAACTTTTGACAAAACTTTCTATAGAAATAAAATTTTAGCATTTTCTAGAGAAATAAAACTTTACAAAATTTTCTAAAGAAATAAAATTTTGACTAAATTTCCGATAAAAAATTTTTGACAAAATTTTTTTATAGAAATAAAATGTTCACAAAGTTTTCTGTAGAAATAAAATTTTTGAAAAAATCTATAGAAATAAAGTTTCAACAAAATATTTTCTAGAAATTAAATTTTAAACAAAATTTTCTATAGAAATAAAATTTTGACCAAATTTCAGATAGAAATAAATTTTTGACAAAACTTTATATAGAAATAAAATTTTAACAAAATTTTCTATAGAAATAAAATTTTGACAAAATTTTCTATAAAAATAAAATTTTAACAAAATTTCCGATAAAAAAAATTTTGACAAAATTTTCTATAGAAATAAAATGTTCACAAAGTTTTCTGTAGAAATAAAATTTTAAAAAGAAATCTATAAAAATAAAATTTTAACAAAATTTTTTATAGAAATTAAATTTTAACAACATTTTCTATTGAAATAAAATTTTGACCAAATTTCAGATAGAAATACATTTTGGACAAAACTTTATATAGAAATAAAATTTTAAGAAAATTTTCTATAGAAATAAAATTTCGACAAAATTTCCTATAGCAATAACATTTTTACGAAATTTTCTATAGAAATAAAATTTTGACAAAATTTTCTATAGAAATAAAATTTTGACAACATTTTCCAAAGAAACAAAATTTTAATAAAATTTCCTATAGAAATAAAATCTTATTTCTATAAAAAATTTTCTTTTTATAGAAATAAAATCATTGTTGTTGTTTTTGATTTTAGCTTAAAACCATGCATTGATTAAACTACAAGTGTAGCTTAACCAACAGAGAAAAAGAATGTTTGTCATATATATAAAATTTTATATATATAAAAATTTTACAACATTTCCTATAGAAAAAAAATTTTGACAAAATTTTATGTTGTCATATTTTATTATTTCGCCTTTTGACAACATTTTCTATAAAAATAAAATGTTGAGAAAAAGGTGTTACTTCCCTTTGTGGTAGAGGGTTGGTTGTTCATGTATATAAAAACATTGGCCCCAAATGGCGAATGTGTGTCGAAGCATTGGTCCAGCATTTGCTTGATTTGCTTTCTGCAGCAGAAACTTCAAAGTTTTACACTAAAATTCTTCACAATAGTCATTATCCTTAATGAAAAATCTCTTATCATGGTTTGTAAAAGAGACAGTTGCATGGTTATTAAGTCGACTTAGAGGGTGAAATTAAAGATTTTTCCGTAAATGTATATTACCCCCTCCCCATAACTAAGTGAACATAATCGTCCCAGTAGCATTGGAATATTTTACATTTTTAGGAAAAAATTGAATTTTGATATAAATGTAGAAAATCACTGTACAACACGTGACAACGACCAATTATAGAAATAAAATTTTATCAAAAGTTTTTTATAGAAATAAAATTTGTGTAGACACAAATTTTATTCTATAAATAAAATTTTTAAACATTATCAATAGAAATAAAATTTTGACAAAATTTTCTGTAGAAATAAAATTTTCTATAAAAATACAATTTTGAGAAAATTTTCTCTAGAAATGAAATGTTGATAAAAAATATATAAAAATAAATATAAAATTTCGATAAAATATTTCTATAGAAATAAAATTTAGGCAAAAAAAATTTTATAGAAATAAAATTCAAGTAACAATTTTCTATATCAATAAAATTTTGGTAAAAATTTTCTGCTGAAAAAAAGTTTCATTTAAACTTTTCTATACAAATAAAATGTGGATATAAAATTTTCTATATAAATAATATTTTGGATAAAAATTTCTATAGAAATAAAAATTTGACAAAATTTTTTTAAAAATAAAAATTTTCTGTAGAAAAAAAAATTAGCAAAAATTTTCCATATAACTAAAATCTTGCAAATAATTTGCTACAGAAATAAGATTTTGCAAAGAATTTTCTAAAGAAATAAAATTTTGACAAAATTTTCTATAGAAATAAAATTTTGCTAAAATTTTTTTATAGAAATAAAATTTAGACAAAATTTTCTATAGAAATACAATTTTTCTAAAAATTTTCTATAAAAATAAAGTTTTGGTAAAAAATTTTATAGAAATTAAATTTTGTTAACAATTTTCTATAGAAACAAAAATTCTATAGATTAAATTTCTATACAAATTACAAAATTTCTATAAACACTTTTTTTATAAAAAAAAATTTTGGTAAAAATTTTCTTATAGAAATAAAATTTTTGAGAAAATTTTCTATAGAAATAAAATTATGACAACATTTTCTATAAAAATAAAATTTTTACAAAATTTTCTATAGCAATGCCATTTTAATAAAATTTTCTATAGAAATAAAATTTTGACAAAATTTTCTGCTGATATAGAATTTTGACAAAATTTTCTTTAATAATAAAATTTGGCCTAATTTCTCTATAAAAATAACGTTTTGAAAGAAATTCTATAGAAATAAAATTTTGACAACATTTTCTATAAAAATAAAATTATGACAAAATTTTCTATAGAAATAAAATTTTGACAAAATTTTCTATAGAAATAAAATTTTGACAAAATTTTCTGCAGAAAAAGAATTTTGACAAAATCTTCTTTAATAATAAAATTTGGCCCAATTTCTCTATAGAAATAAAGTTTTGAAAAAAATTTCCATAGAAATAAAATTTTGACAATATTTTCTATAAAAATAAAATTTTGACAAAATGTTCGATAGAGATACAATTTTGACAAAATTTTCTATAGAAATCAAATTTTTACAAAATTTCCTTTAGAAATAAAATTTTGGTAAAAAATTTACTATAGGAATAAAATTTCTATAAAAAGAAAATATGACAACATTTTCTATAAAAAAATATAATTTTGACCAAATTTTCTATAGAAATAAAATTTTTACAAATTTTTTTTTTAAATGAATTTTAGACAAAATTTTTTTTAGACTAAAATTTTGCAAAAATTTTCTATAGAATTAAAATAAAAACAAAATTTTCATTAATAATACAATTTGGCCCAATTTCTCTATAGAAATAAAGTTTTGAAAAAAATGTCTATAGAAATAAAATTTTGACAACATTTTCGATAAAATAAAATTTTGACAAAATTTTCTATAGAAATGCCATTTTAATAAAATTTTCTAAAAATAAAATGTTACAAAAATTTCTGCAGAATAAGAATTTTGACAAAATTTCTTTAATAATAAAATTTGGCCCAATTTCTCTAAAAAATAAAGTTTGAAAAAAATAGAAATAAAAAAAATTTTGTAAAAATTTTATTTCTATAGAAAACTCCCTTTCGAGGTAAGATATTAGTATATATCTTCTTTTACTTTATTAGTAATATAGCAATGTACTTTTCAATCGACTACGCTTTTTCTTCGTTCTCTGTTTTTTTTTTTTTAAATTTAGTGCATTTACTGCCAAAAACCATAATTTATTGTCTTTGGTTTCTTCATCTTCAACTTTGCATCATTTTGTGGTTTTAAGTGATGTTTGGCAACCAAATGTTTTAATGAAATATTTGCATTTTTGCCAAATTTCTACCACATAGCACAATACATATGGACATAGGAAGACATTTGAAAATTATTATCAAATTAGTAACAATTTTGGGATGGCAAAGCAAAGCAAAAAAGTTCTATTCCTACAGAAATTGTACACTGATGACCAAAAAAGCTTTGAAATATTAACTTTAACAAACTACACTCAGAGAAAGTCATTAATAGGAAGAATACACTTGTCAAAGACCATAATATTTTAGTTATTTCAATTTGAGAAAAATATTAAGAAATTGTATTTTTATTCCATCAATTATTTTTATATTTTAAGCATATATAAAACATAAAAACAATTGATGGAATAAAAATGCAATTTCGTAACAGACACAATTTCTAAATTAATTTTCATTTTTTCCTAAATAGCAACGTCTTGTTTCGTCGACCCAAAACCAATTGTTTTATAAGGATCGTAAAAATTATTTTCTTAACAAAATAGAAATATGTAACTAATTGACAAATTATAAACACAAATTAGAAAATCATTTTCTTAAAAAAAAATTTTTCTAAATTTAGTTTTTATATTTTTACTAAATAAAAAAACCAAACAAAATTTTGTTCCATAATTCTTTTTACAAAAATTTACATAGAAATAAAATTTTGTTGTAGAGACACAAATTTTATTTCTATAAATAAAATTTTTAAAACATTATCAATAGAAATAAAATTTTGACAAAATTTTCTGTAGAAATAAAATTTCTATAAAATACAATTTTGAGAAAATTTTCTCTAGAAATGAAATGTTGATAAAAAATATATAAAATAAAATATAAAATTTCGATAAAATATTTCTATAGAAATAAAATTTAGGCAAAAAAATTTTATAGAAATAAAATTCAAGTAACAATTTTCTATATCAATAAAATTTTGGTAAAAATTTTCTGTGAAAAAAAGTTTCATTTAACTTTTCTATACAAATAAAATGTGGATAAATTTTCTATATAAATAATATGTTGGTAAAAATTTCTATAGAAATAAAAATTTGACAAATTTTTTTAAATAAAATTTTCTGTAGAAAAAAAAATTAGCAAAATTTCCATATAACAAATCTTGCAAATATTTGTCAGAAATAACATTTTGCAAAGAATTTTCTAAAGAAATAAAATTTTGACAAAAAAATTTTACTATAGAAATAAAATTTTGCTAAATTTTTTTATAGAAATAAAATTTAGACAAAATTTTCTATAGAATAATCAATTTTTCTAAAATTTTTTATAAATAAAAGTTTTGGTAAAAAATTTTTATAGAATTAAATTTTGTAATAAAACAATTTTCTATTTTAGAAACAAAATTCTATAGATTAAATTTCTATTGACAATTGACAAAATTTTCTATAAGACACTTTTTTTTAAAAAATAAATTTGGGTAAAAATTTCTATAGAAATAAAATTTTGAGAAAATTTTCTATAGAAATAAAATTATGACAACATTTTCTAAAAAATAAAATTTTTTTACAAAATTTTCTATAGCAATGCCATTTTATAAAATTTTTAAGAAATAATTTTGACAAAAATTTTCTGCTGATATAGAATTTTGACAAAAAATTTTCTTTAATAATAAAATTTGGCCTAATTTCTCTATAAAAATAAGTTTTTTGGAAAGAATTTTAATAGAATTAAATTTTGACAACATTTTCTATAAAAATAAATTTATGAACAAAATTTTCTACTAGAATAAAATTTTGACAAAATTTTCTCATAGAAATAAAATTTTGACAAATTTTCTGGAGAAGAAAGAATTTGACAAAATTTCTTTAATAATAAAATTTGGCCAATTTCTCTATAGAATAAAGTTTATTAAAAAAATTTCCATAGAAATAAAATTTTGACAATATTTTCTATAAAATAAAATTTGACAAATGTTCGATAGAGATACAATTTTGACAAAATTTTCTATAGAATCAAATTTTCAAAATTTCCTTTATAAAATTTTGGTAAAAATTTACTATAGGAATAAAAATTTTATAAAAGAAAAATATGACAACATTTTCATAAAAAAATATAAATTTGACAAATTTTCTATAGAAATAAAATTTTTACAAATTTTTTTTTATAAATGAATTTTAGACAAAATTGTTTTTTAGACTAAATTTTGCAAAAATTTCTATAGAATTAAAATAAAAACAAAATTTTCATTAATAATACAATTGGCCCAATTTCTCTATAGAATAAAGTTTTGAAAAAAATGTCTATAGAAATAAAATTTTGACACATTTTCGATAAATAAAATTTTGACCAAAATTTCTATAGAAATGCCCATTTTAATAAAATTTTCTATAGAAATAAATTGTTACAAAAATTTCTGCAGAAATAGAATTTGACAAATTTCTTTAAAATAATAAATTTGGCCCAATTTCTATAAAGAATAAAGTTTGAAAAAAAATAAGAAATAAAATTTGACAACATTTTTCTATAAAAAATAAAATGTTGAGAAAAAACCGTGTTACTTCCTTGTTGGTAGAGGGTTTGGTTGTTCATGTATAATAAACTTGGCCCCAAAATGCGCGAATGTGTGTCGAACATTGGATCCAGCATTTGCTTGATTTGCTTTTCTGCAGCAGACTTCAAAGTTTTACACTAAAATTCTTCACAATAGTCATTATCCTTAATGAAAAATCTCTTATCATGTTTTAATGCCATGTTATTAAGGTCGACTTAGAGGTGAAATTAAAGATTTTTTCGTAAATGTATATTACCCACCTCCCCATAACTAAGTGAACATAAGTCCCAGTAGCATTGAATATTTTACATTTTAGGAAAAAATTGAATTTTGATATAAATACAAAAATGTAGAGAAATCACTTACAATCCAGAGATGACAACGACCAGATTATGATACACACATGTAGATTAAAAAAAAAAAAATAGCCATAACGAGCATGGAGATTTTATAAATTAGAAATCTTTTAGGGCAATTAATTTTAAAATTAATTAATAATACAGGATAGCAGATATGTATTGCGACCAACTTCCGATGACCATCATTTCCAAAACCGCTCGACTGATATTACTTAAAATTTCTTTGTTTTAGACAAATTAGTCCTTATTATTGTGAGATTTTTACAATCCAAAGTTTGAGGACACATACCTAACATTCACATACCTAACGTGTCCTCAAACTTGGGGTTGAAAAAACCTGTCCTATAGCAAAATCATATAAATTTCTTCGGAGTATTATAAATCAACTCAGTCGTTGAGAGATTTCTTCATGAGTGACAACAATGCTATATATTCCGTCTCCGTACTCTCCCCGCTATCCACAGACTGTCCAAAAAGGTTTAATAGCAAACTGAAAACCCATATGGAAATATGGACAATATTTTTGATTGCTTTTCATGATTGAAAATTTTGTTGATGTCAGGAGCGCCATTCACTTTTTGCTTGTCACGTAAAATTGAAATAAACAACAATAATTTATAGGGATGTCAAAAATCGATTGATGGGCAAAAAATTAGAATTCGAACACGTTACGTGAGTGTTGTGAAGATTTTTTGTTTATTTTTTGTTTGATCAAACTCGCATTCGATATGCAAACCATTTTGGGAACGGTATACACATACTCGTATATCATTCAGGTGTTGAAACGACAAACAACAAATGGCCCCAAATATGATTTTAATGAAGCTTTCCTAAAAAGAGTGTAACCATATTTTTTTTTTTGAGTGAATGAGAAATTTTATTTTCTAATGAATTTTCTCAAAATTTTATTTCATAGGAAAATGTTGTCGAAATTTTATTCCCTATAAAGCAAATTTCTCAAAAATCTTTATTTCTAATAGGAAACTTTTTGTCAAAATTCTACATTTCTATTAAGAAAATTTGTGGGTGGAAACGTTGTGATTCACTTAATAGAAAATTTTGTCTGCGATTTTTTATTCTATACGAATATTGAATTGTCGGAGGTCAAAACGTTATTTTCTCTGAAATCTTTCCTCAAAATTTTATTTGTAAGTAGCCGGGGAAAGACTATGTCAAAATATGTGAGTTAATTTCGCGTACAAATGAGAAAATTTTGCAAAAAAAATTTTATTTATAGAAATTTTTTGTCGAAAAATTTTATTTCTATATGAAAATTTTGTGGAAATTTTAGTTTCTAAGAAATTTTTGTCCAAAATTTCTATTTCTATACGATAAATGTTTGTGGAAATTTTATTTCTATAGAAATTCTTGATGGAAATGTTTTTATTGTCTATGAGAAAGATGTTGTTGGTACAAGGATTGTAGAGTATGTTCCTAGGTTAAGTGAGAAATTGTTGTCCCGGGAAATTTTATTGTACTACGGTGAAAGTAGAGAGAGAAGTGTTTGTATCAAAAAATTTTTAGTTCTGCTAGGAAGATTTGTTGTTCGATAAATTTGTATTTTTCTATATTTACAAGAAATTTGTGGAAAGATTTTAATTTTCTATAGAAAATTTTGGCCAATACTAATTTCTTTAAAAAATTTTTTCTAAAATTTTATTTCTCTAGAAAATTTTTGTCAATTTATTATCGACTATTAGCAAAATTTTATTTCTATAGAAAATTTATTTCTATAGAAATTTTTGGTACAAAATTTTATTTCTATAGAATTTTGTGCAAAATTTTATTTCTATAGAAATTATTTGTCAAAATTTTATTTTCTTTAGAAAAATTTCTCAAAATTTTATTTTAATCAGAAATTTTCCAAAATTTTTATTCTATAGAAAATTTGTTGGCAAAATTTAATTTCTATAGAAATTTTTGTCAAATTTTATTTCTATAGAAATTTTTGTCCAAAATTTTTGATTCTACTAACAAGAAATTTTCGTCAAAATTTTTTTCTATAGAAAATTTTGTCAGGAAATTTTATTTCTATAGAAAATTTTGTGGAAAATTTTATTTCTATAGAAAATTTTGTGCAAATTTTATTTCTATAGAAAATTTTGTCAAAATTTTATTTCTATAGAAAATTTTGTCAAATTTTATTTTTATAGAAAATTTGTCGAATTTTATTCTATAGAAATTTTTTCAAAATTTTATTTCTTAGACAATTTTGTAAATTTTATTTCTATAGAAAATTTTGTGAATTTTATTTCTAAGAAATTTTGTAAATTCTTATTTTCTATAGAAATTTTGTTGAATTTTATTTCTATAGAAAATTTGTCAAAATTTATTTCTAACAGAAATTTTGTCAAAATTCTATTTCTATACGAAAATTGTGTCAAAATTTTATTTCTATAGAAAATTTTGTCAAAATTTTATTTCTATAGAAAATTTTGTCAAAATTTTATTTCTATAGAAAAATTTTAATAAAATTTTATGTGTATAGAAAATTTTGTCAAATTTTTATTCTATAGAAAAATTTAAATACAATTTTCTATGTGTATAGAAAATTTTGTCAAAATTTTTGTGTATAGAAAATTTTATCAAACATTTTATTTCTCTAGAAAATTTCTTTTATTCTATAGAAATATAGAAAATTTTATTTCTATACGCAAATTTTGCAAAATTTTTAATTTTTATAAGAATTTTTTGTAAACAATTTTATTTCTATAGAAAATTTTGTGAAAATTTTATTTCTATAGAAAATTTTGTCAAAATTTTATTTCTCTAGAAAATTTTCTCAAAATTTTATTTGTATAGAAAACTTTGTCAAAATTTTATTTCTATAGAAAATTTTGCAAAATTTTTATTTCTATAGAATTTTTGTCAAAATTTTATTTCTATAGAAAATTTTTGCAAAATTTTATTTCTATAGAAAATTTTGTCAAATTTTATTTCTATAGAAAATTTTTGAAAATTTTATTTCTATAGAAATTTTGTCAAAATTTTATTTCTATAGAAAATTTTGTGGAAATTTTATTTCTATAGAAAATTTTGTGAAATTTTATTTCTATAGAAAATTTTGTCAAATTTTATTTCTATAGAAAATTTGTCAGGAATTTTATTTCTAAAGAAAATTTTGTCAACATTTATTTATAGAAAATTGTTGTCGAAATTTTATTACTTATAGAAAATTTATCAAAATTTTATTTCTGTAGAAATTTTTGTTAAAATTTTATGTTCTAATAGAAAATTTGTGAATTTTATTTCTATAGAAATTTTGTGAAATTTATATTTGTATAGATAATGAATATTTTGTTGAATATATGTATTTCTGATAGAAAATTTTGTCAAAATTATTTATTTCTATAAAAAATTTTAATAAAATTTTATGTGTATAGAAAATTTTGTCAAAATTTTATATCTATAGAAAAATTTTAATACAATTTTATGTGTATAGAAAATTTTGTCAAAATTTTATGTGTATAGAAAATTTTATCAACATTTTATTTCTCTAGAAACATTTCTCAAAATTTTATTTCTATAGAAAATTTTCTCAAAATTTAATTTCTACAGAAAAATTTCTCAAAATTTAGTTTTTCTAGAAAATTTTCTCAAAATTTTATTTCTATAGAAAATTTTCTTAAAATTTTATTTCTCTAGGAAATTTTGTCAAAAATTTATTTCTATTGAAAATTTTGTTCAAATTTTATTTATATAGAAAACTTTGTCAAAATTTTATTTTTATAGAAAATGTTGTCAAAAATTTATTCCTATAGAAAAATTTTAATAAAATTCTATGTGTATAGAAAATTTTGTCAAAATTTTATGTGTATACAAAATTTCCTCAAAATTTTATTTCTCTAGAAAATTTTCTCAAAATTTTATTTCTATAAAAAATGTTTTCAAAATTCTATATCCAGAGCAAAATTTCTCAAAATTTTATTTCTATAGAAATTTTTGTTAAAATTTTATTTCTGTAGAAATTTTTGTCAAAATTTTATTTCTATAGAAAATTTTGTCAAAATTTTTAATAAAATTTTATGTGTATAGAAAATTTTGTCAAAATTTTATGTGTATAGAAAATTTTCTCAAAATTTTATTTCGCTAGAAATATTTCTCAAAATTTTATTTCTATAGCAAAATTTTAATAAAATTTTATGTGTATAGAAAATTTTCTCAAAATTTTATTTCTCTAGAAATATTTCTCAAAATTTTATTTCTATAGAAATTTTTTTCAAAATTTTATTTCTATAGCAAAATTTTAATAAAATTTTATGTGTATAGAAAATTTTCTCAAATTTTTTATTTCTCTAAGAAATATTTCTCAAAATTTTATTTCTATAGAAAATTTTCTCAAAATTTTATTTCTACAGAAAAATTTCTCAAAATTTAATTTTTCTAGAAAATTTTCTCAAAATTTTATTTCTATAGAAAATTTTCTCAAAATTTTATTTCTAC
>PGFW01009431.1:0-14994 GCA_003123925.1 Haematobia irritans | reverse complement strand
GAGGACCGAAAATTTTCAAAATGTGTGTCCTAATTTAATAAAAACAAGTAAGGAAAGTCTAAAGTCGGGCGGTGCCGACTATATTATACCCTGCACCACTTTGTAGATCTAAATTTTCGATACCATATCACATCCGTCAAATGTGTTGGGTGCTATATATAAAGGTTTGTCCCAAATATATACATTTAAATATCACTCGATTTGGACAGAATTTGATAGACTTTTACAAAATCTATAGACTCAAAATTTAAGTTGGCTAATGCACTAGAGTGGAACACAATTTTAGTAAAAAAAAAATATGGGAAACATTTAAATCTGAAGCAATTTTTGGCACACATGACTATACTACCAATTGTACTCCTTGTGCAAAATTTCAAGCTAATCGGGATAAAACTCTGGCTTCTGGGTCCATATAAGTGCATATCGGGCGAAAGATATATATGGGAGCTATATCTAAATCTGAATCGATTTCAACCAAATTTGGCACGCATAGCTACAATGCTAAATCTACGTCCTGTGCAAAATTTCAACCAAATTGGGCAAAAACTCTGGCTTTTAGGACCATATTAGTCCATATCGTGCGAAAGATATATATGGGAGCTATATCTAAATCTGAACCGATTTCAATCAAATTTGGCACACTTGACTATACTACTAATTGTACTCCTAGTGCAAAATGTCAACCAAATTCGGCCAAAAATCTGGCTTCTGGGGCCATATAAGTCCATATCGGGCGAAAGATATATATGGGAGCTATATCTAAATCTGAACCGATTTCAATCAAATTTTGCACACTTGACTATACGGCTAAGTGTTATGTTTGTACAAAATTTCAAGCAAATCGGTATAAAACTCTGGCTGCTGGGTCCATATTAGTGCATATCGGGCGAAAGATATATATGGGAGCTATATCTAAATCTGAACCGATTTCTTCCAAAATCAATAGGGTTCTATTCTGACCCAAATTAGGAACATGTGCCAAATTTGAAGGCGATTGGACTTAAATTGCGACCTAGACTTTGATCACAAAAATGTGTTTCACAGACAGACGGACATGGTTATATCGACTAAGGGACCCACCCTGAGCATTATTGCCAAAGACACCATGTGTCTATCTCGTCTCCTTCTGGGTGTTACAAACATATGCACTAACTTATAATACCCTGTTCCACAGTGTGGCGCAGGGTATAAAAAATATGAAGCAAAGATTATAAAATTTCTTTTAATTAAAATTATATTATTTTAAAGAAATTTGTCTTTAATAGTTTGTGAATTGCGCATAATAAAATTAAGGTTGCGTTATCTTTAATAGCGCATAAGTATCTTTTTCAGTGTAGAAATGAAATTTTGTCAAAATTTTATTTCTATCGAAAATTTTGTCAAAATTATATGTCTATACAAAATTATTGACAAAATTGTATTTCTACAAAAAATTTTGTGGATTTTTTTTCTACAGAAGATTTTGTCAAAATTTTATTTTTTTACAAAATTTAGTCCAAATTTTCTTTCTATAGAAAAGTTTGACAAAAATTTATTTCTATCGAAAATATTGTCCAAATTTTATTTCTACAGAAAATTTTGTCAAAATTGTATTTCTATAGAATATTTTACCAAAATTGTATATCTATAGAAAATTTTGCAAAACTTTAGTTATTAATATTTTGTTTATTTTGATCATACCTTTAGTAAATGTGTGATAAAAAGGAGAAAGAAGCATTGGCTGCTAAGGCCATCAGGTATAGTCAAAATTTTCTTTCTATAGGAAATTTTGTCAAACTTTTATTTCTATAGAAAATTTTGTCAAAATGTTATTACTATAGAAAAAATTTTCCAATTTTTCAATAGAAAATTTTGTCAAAATTATATTTCTGCAGAAAAATTTGTCAAAACTTTATTTTTTTTAGAAAATTTTATCAAAATTTTATTTCTTTAGAAAACGGGAGCCACCGTGTTGCAATGGTTAGCATGCCCGCCTTGCATACACAAGGTTGTGGGTTCAATTCCTGCTTCGACCGAACACCAAAGAGTTTTTCAGCGGTGGATTATCCCACCTCAGTAATGCTGGTGACATTTCTGAGGGTTTCAAAACTTCTCTAAGTGGTTTCACTGCAATGTGGAACGCCGTTCGGACTCGGCTATAAAAAACGAGGTCCCTTGTCATTGAGCTTAACATGGAATCGGGCAGCACTCAGTGATAAGAGAGAAGTTCACCAATTTGGTATCACAATGGACTGAATAGTCTAAGTGAACTTGATACATCGGGCTGCCACCTAACCTAACCTAACCTTTAGAAAACATTGTCCAAATCTTATTACTACAGAAAATTTTGTCAAAATTTTATTTCTACAGAAAATGTTGTCAAAATTTTATTTCTACAGAAAATTTTGTCCAAATTTTATTCCATAGAAAATTTTGTCCAAATTTTATTCCATAGAAAATTTTGTGATTTTTTTTTTTAATTTTCTATAGAAAATTTGTCAAAAAAATTTTATTTCTATAAATGCAACTCACAAATAAAGGGATATTTATACACCTAAAATATTGTAGCTAATATGAAGGATCAATCATTCATTCGAAGAAAAGATTTTTTTACTAACCACACTCAGAAAAGGAATAACATGGGGCTCCACAAACATATTTCAGGAGCACCATGTTGCTTTTTCACGCCGACCATATAGCATTTTTGTCGCAAAAATATTCTTTTCTCGTCAAACATAACATGCTTTCCGAAATCAGATACATAATTTGCGAGAAAATAAAATGGTGTCGACGAACAGGTTACATGTTTTTCGTGAAAAAAGTAACATTTTGCTCTTCAAACATGGTTGGGGTAATCATATTCCTTCTCTACGTACACAAAAAATATGACCACTTCAAAAAAAGATTGTTTTTTTTTTTAATTTGGTAGATTTGTGGTAAAATTTTCTTCAAATTTTGGTAGATTATTTTTGGAACAATTGGCAACCATGTATCTGAATCCATCTTACTATGTCCGTCTATGTCCATCTGTTAAAATAGGGTGATTTCAAATGGAACGAGATATTGACCTAATTTAGCCAAAGAGAAAAGTTCACCACTTGTAATATCACAATGTGTACACTGACAAAAAAGTTTGCCCGGTTCCAAAGATTTTGTTTTCAATCTAAGGATCTTTTCGTTGGTTCCGAGCCAAAGAAGTGGCGAATTGAAGTTAGTTCGCTACCTTTAAGACACAATTCTCTTTTAAATTTGATTTTTGCCTATTTGATACTACACCCAAAAAACATTGAACCCTATATGTCATTAAAGCCAATTTAATTCTAATTTTGTTCCTGAAATCATTATGTTTTGTGAAAATTTTCCTTAATTTATTTTTCTAATAAGGTTTTGTGTACATTAGTCAAATGTACTAAAAAGGGGAAAAAATTATATACTAATGAAGTATAAAGATTTACTAAATTTTTTTGTCCTTTTTGGTACACCGAGTACCACAAAGGACAATAATCTCTATACGTTCATAAAAGACCAACACAATTACATAATCTAATTAAATAGCTCCATTTTATTTTAATGAATATCGCTTTCTTTGGAAATAAACAGAGCTATTCAAGAAAAACAAACAAAATGTCACGTGTGACTATTAGTGGAAACACCTTCATAATTTGTAGGCACATTCAATTAGCTCATTTAAATAGAAATTTTATTTAGCAATTCAAATCAGATCATAAACTAATAGCTCTAACAATATCTGATAATCTCTGCATTAAATTAAGCCACAGCCAGATGTTAAGTAGAGCGTAAATGACGAACCCAGAATACCAAGCAGTTTACAAACGCATATTATGATAATAAATTAATGAAATTTATGCAAAATTTTCACACTCTCAGGCAATTATACGGCAGACAATTGCTAGGTGGATACTATTACCGTCTCACGACACAATTAAGACATCTAAAAGCATGTATTCATTTATCCAGGAAACATTTACACAATAAAACAAGTAAGGAAAGTCTAAAGTCGGGCGGGGCCGACTATATTATACCCTGCACCACTTTGTAGATCTAAATTTTCGATACCATATCACATCCGTCAAATGTGTTGGGTGCTATATATAAAGGTTTGTCCCAAATACATACATTTAAATATCACTCGATTTGGACAAAATTTGATAGATTTTTACAAAATCTATAGACTCAAAATTTAAGTTGGCTAATGCACTAGGGTGGAACACAATTTTAGTAAAAAAATATGGGAAACATTTAAATCTGAAGCAATTTTAAGGAAACTTCGCAAAAGTTTATTTATGATTTATCGCTCGAAATATATGTATTAGAAGTTTAGGAAAATTAGAGTCATTTTTACAACTTTTCGACTAAGCAGTGGCGATTTTACAAGGAAAATGTTGGTATTTTGACCATTTTTGTCGAAGTCAGAAAAACATATATATGGGAGCTATATCTAAATCTGAACCGATTTCAACCAAATTTGGCACACATAGCTACAATGCTAATTCTACTCCCTGTGCAAAATTTCAACTAAATCGGAGTTAAAAATTGGCCTCTGTGGTCAAATGAGTGTAAATCGGGTGAAAGCTATATATGGGAGCTATATCTAAATCTGAACTGATTTCAACCGAATTTGGTACAATTACCGATACTATTAAACGTACTCCTTGTGCAAAATTTGAAGCAAGTCAGGGCAAAACTTTGGCTTTTGAGGCCATATAAGTCACAATCGGACGAAAGATATATATGGAGCCTATATCTAACTCTGAACCGATTTCAATCAAATTTAGCACACATGACTATGCTACCAATTGTACTATTTGTGCAAAATTGCAAGCTAATCGGGATAAAACTCTGGCTTCTGGGTCCATATAAGTGCATATCGGGCGAAAGATATATTATGAGCTATATCTAAATCTGAATCGATTTCAACCGAAATCAATAGGGTTCTATTCTGTCCCAATTTAGGAACATGTGCCAAATTTGAAGGCGATTGGACTTAAATTGCGACCTAGACTTTGATCACAAAAATGTGTTCACAGACAGACGGACGGACGGACGGACGGACAGACGGACAGACGGACATGGTTATATCGACTCAGGGACTTAAATGATTCTATAATTTTCATTAAACATTAATTAATAGTATTAATTAATCTTTTTAATTGATCAATAATTATACCCTTCCATCATAGGATGGAGGGTATAATTAACTTTGTCATTCCGTTTGTAACACATCGAAACATTGCTCTAAGACCCCATAAAAAATATATTCTGGATCGTGGTGAAATTCTGAATCGATCTAATCATGTCCGTCCGTCTGTTGAAATCACGCTTTCGAACGAAACAAGCTATCGACTTGAAACTTCGCACAAGTACTTGCTATTGATGTCGGTCGGATGGTATTGCAAATGGGCCATATCGGTTCACTTTTAAGTATAGCCCGCATATAAACGGACCCCCAGGGCTTGCGGAGTCTCTACGAGTCTCTTCGAGAAGCATATTTCTTCCGATCTGGCTGAGATTTGGTACATGGTGGTAGTATATGGTATCTACCAAACATGCCATATCGGCCCATAATTATATATATCCCCCATATAAACCAATCCCCAGATTTGGCTTGCAGATCCTCTAAGAGAAGTTGCATCCGATCCGGCTGAAATTTGGTACGTGGTGTTGGTATATGGTCTCTAACAACCGTGCCAAAAATTGGTCCATATCGCCCATAATTATATATAGCCCCCATATAAACCAATCCCCAGATTGCAGATCCTCTAAGAGAAGCAAGTTGCATCCGATCCGGCTGAAATTTGGTACATGGAGTTTGTATATGGTCTCTAACAACCATGCAAAAATTGGTCCATATCGGTCCATAATTATATATAGACCCCATATAAACCAATCCCCAGATTTGGCTTGCGGAGGCTCAAAGAGAAGTAAATTTCAAGCAAAATATGTACACTGAAAAAACAGTAACCCACCAGGAGGAAGAAAACTTTCGGTTAATTTTTAGAAAATTTTGAATACTTGCAGGAAAATTTTAAACTAACCATATTACAAACGTTGGCATCACGCCGATGTCATAAAAATAAGTAAATATTTTTCGACAAATTCAAGAAAATTTATTAGACACAACTAAGTTTTTTCACTTGTTAAAGAAAATTTTGTAGTTTGAATGAAAGAACTTGGAGTTCAAAATTGCAAGAATGTCTTTAGTGACATACGAAGTTCACGATGGACGCATATATGGTAAAATTTACAAATTTAAAGAAATTCTGAACTATTTTGTGGAAGACACAAATTTAGTTAATCTTTATGCTTCATTTGAGTATATTTTTTTCCTCGGGTTTAGTTAATTTAACTAACGTGCACCAAAAAGTATTAGAGTAAAGAAAACTTTCTCCAAACATAATATTGCTATGAACTAAAATAAAGTTAAATTGGCTTTAGTGAAATAGAGAGTTCACTTTTTTTATTGAGTGTTTCTAACAACCATACAAAAATTGTTCCACATTGGTCCATAATTATATATAGCCCCATATAAACCGATCCCCAGATTTTGCATGCGGAGCCTCTTGAGGAGGCCAAATACATCCAATCCGGTTGACATTTGGTACATTGCGCTAGTATATGGCCGATATCAACCATGCCAAAATTGGTCCGTACCGATCTATAGGTATATATAGCCCCAGCTAAACCGATCCCCAATCACAGAAAAATCACGATTGCCACTCGTGCCATAAATAATCTACCAAAATTGTATTGCCATAGGAAATGTTGTCAACATTTCTATAGAAAAATTTGTCAAAATACCATTTCTATAGAAAATTTATGAAGCACCTCTTAGCTGTAGTGGAATATATTGCCAAATCTTCCATAACATCAAGAATTCTACCAATCTACCAAACAGTATAAAAGATCTGCCATTTTTGGTAGACTCGTGTTCATAATTGTATATAGCCCCATATAAAGCGACCACCATATTTCAATTCTGCCTCTATAATTACCGCCAAAAATTTCATATCGGTTCGTAATTATTTCTTCCCTATATATAGCGGTCAAGAATTGAATATATACGTATTTCATCGACCTTTCTTTTGTCTAATATATATCCCACATGGACTAACTTACACTTTAGAAGATGATGTTAAGTAAGAAGAAGATGCCTTGTCATCGGCCGCAACCCAAGTAATTCAATTGTGGATGATCCCCAGATTTGACCTCCGGAGCTATTGGAGCAGCAAAATTTATCCGACTCGGTTGAAATTTGGTACGTGGTGAAACTTGGTACATTGCGCTAGTATATGGCCGCTAACAGCCAAAATTGGTCCATATCGGTCTATAGTTATATATAGCCGATCCCCAAAAATAATCTACCAATATTTTATTACTAAAATTCAAAATTTTATTTCTTTAACAAGTGAGGAAAGTCTAAAGTCGGGCGGGCCGACTATATTATACCCTGCACCACTTTGTAGATCTAAATTTTCGATACCATATAACATCCGTCAAATGTGTTGGGGGCTATATATAAAGGTTTGTCCAAAATACATACATACATTTAAATGTCACTCGATCTGGACAGAATTCGATAGACTTCTACAAAATCTATAGACTCAAAATCTAAGTCGGCTAATGCACTAGGGTGGAATACAATGCTAGTAAAAAAAATATGGGAAACATTTAAATCTGAAGCAATTTTAATGGAAACTTCGCAAAAGTTTATTCTATGATTTATCGCCTCATATATATGTATTACAAGTTTAGAAAACTTAGATCATTTTTTACAACATTTCCTGACTAAGCAGTTGGGGCGCTTTTACATCGAAAATTTTATGGTATTTTTGACCATTATTTGTTCGAAATCAGAAAAAAATATATATGGGAGCCTATATCTAAATCTAGGCAACCGTGATATCTCAACCAAATTTGGCACGCATACCTACAATGCTAATCTACTCCAACTGTGCAAAATTTTCAATTAAATCGGAGTAAAAAATTTGGCCACCTGTGGTCATATGAGTTAAATCTGTGCGCGAAAATATATATGGGAAGCTATGTCTAATATCTTGAACCGATTTTCAATACAAATTTGGCGCGCCATTAGCTACAATGCTAATTTATACTCCCTGTGCCAAAATTTCAATTAAATCGGTGCAAAAAATTGGCCTCTGTGGTCATATGAGTGCTAAATCGGGCGAAAGCTATATTATGTGAGCTACAATCTAAATCTGAAACGATTTCAAACCAAATTTGGCACCGCATAGTACAATGCTAATTCTTACTCCCTGCCCTACGAAAATTTCAATTAAAATTGGAGTAAAGATTGGCCACCTGTGTCATATGAGTGTAATCGGAGCGAAAACATATATATGGAGCTAATATCTAAAATTGCAACGATTTGCTGATATTTTGCAAGTTTTTTCGAGACCCATAAAATATTCGGATGTAGGAAATTGAGGAAGATCGGTTGATTATACACGCAATTATGGACCAGCATCCGGTAGAAAAATATATATGGCAGCTATATTAAATTCATGAACCGATATTAATATCAATAGGGACGCTTCTTTGAGCCGAAAACATGGACCCTATTACAATTTAGGACAACTCGGCACTAAAAAACTCTGCGAGCTGTACTTTGCACACAAAAAATACATCAACAGACAGACAGCACGGACAGACAGACAGAAGACAAGACGGACATCGCTAAATTCGACTCAGAATTTAATTCTAAACGATCGGTATACTAACGATGAGGTCTTCAGACTTTTCCTTCTGGCGTTACACCTACAAATGCACAAACTTATTATACCTGCTATCCAACAAGTAGTGGTGAAGGGTATAAAATATCACTCGATCTGCGACGGAATTTGACTTCTACAAAAGCTATTACTCAAAATTTAAGTCCGGCTAATGGACTAGGTGTGGAACGCAATGTTAATTTAAAAAAAAATATGAGACAACATTGAAATCTGAAGCAATTTTAAGGAAACTCGCAAAATTTATTTAGATGTTTATTTCCGCTCGATATATTGTATCACAAGTTTAAGAAAAATAGAGTAATTTTTACAACTTTTTCGGACTAAGCCGTGGCGATTTTACAAGGAAAATATTGGTATTGGACATTATTTTGTCCAAAATCAGAAAACATATATATGGAAGCTGATATCTAAATCTGAACCGATTTCACCTCAATTTGGCACGGCCTATAGCAACAATGCTAATCTACTACTCCCTGTGCCAAAATTTCAACTAAACCGGGAGCAAAACACTTAGGCCTCTATTGTCATATGGAGTGTAAATCGGCGAAAGCCCTATATATGGGAGATATCATGCTAAATCTGAACCGATTTCAACCAATTTGACAGCATAGTATATGCTAATATCTTTACTCCCTATGAAATTTCAACTTAAATAAAAGGGAGCAAAAAAATTGGCCTCTGTGGGCAAAATAACGTGTAAAATCGGATTGAGAAAAGCTATATCATGGTAGCTATATCTAATCTAAACCGGCTTTGGATGATGATTTTGCAGGTTTTTGAAGGGACTCATAAAATAATTCGGATGTATTGGAATTTGGGGAAGATCGGTTGATTATTACACGCCAATTAGAACCAGGATCGGTGAAAAATATATTATGGCAGCTACTATCTTAAATTCTGAACCGAAAATCAAATAGGGATCGTTCTTTGAGCCGAAAACAGGACCCTAATACCAAATTTTAGGACAATCGGGACTAAACTGCGAGCGTTACTTTGGCACACAAAAATACATCAACAAGTCAGACAGACGGACATCGCTTAATCGACTCAGAATTTAATTCTAAGACGCATCGGTATACTAAACGCATGGGCTCTTCAGACTTTGCCTTCCTGGCGTTACATACAAATGCCAACAAACTTATTTATACCGCTACCACAGGTAGTGGTGAAGGGTATAAACAATTTTTGTCAAAATTGATTACTATTAAAAAATGTTGTCAAGATTTTATTTCTTTTAAAAATTTTTGTCAAACTGATTATTACGTTATTTATCGCCTTTTTTATACCCTCCACCATAGGATGGGGGGTATATTAACTTTGTCATCCGTTTGTAAACACATCGAAATATTGCTCTAAGACCCCATAAAGTATATATATTCTGGGTGTCATGGTAAAATTTCTGAAGTCGCTCTGAAGCGTGTCCGTCCGTCGTCTGTTGAAAATCACGCTAACTTTCCGAAACGAAACAAGCCTATCACTTGAAACTTGCGCACAAGTAGTTGTTATTGATGATTACGGTCGGGATGCTATTGAAAATGGGCCATATCGGGTCCACTTTTTACGTATAGCCCCCATATAAACGGACCCCCAAATTTGGCTTGCCGATTGCTTAAGAGAAGCCAAAACTCCATCCGATCCGGCTGAAATTTGGTACATGGTCGTTAGTATATGGTATCTAACAACCATGCAAAAATTAGTCCATATCGATCCACTTTTTACGTATGCCCCCATATAAAACGCGACCCCAAATTTGGCTTGCGATTGCTCTTTAAGAAGACAGCAAACTCCATTCCGCATCCGGCTTGAAATTTGGGTACATGGTGTCTGGTATTATGGGTCCTTAACAACTATGCAAAAATTTGGTCCATTACCGGTAGATAATAATAATCTACCAAAATTTATTTCTATATAAAAATTTTGTCTAAAAATTTATTCTATAGAAAAATTTTGTCAACATTTTATTTCTATAGAACAATTGTTAAAATTTTATTATCTTATAGAAATTTTGTATGACTTACATACATTTAGGAAGATTGGTGTTAGGAGGTTTTAAAGATACCTTGCCATCGGCAAGCCTAGTTACCGCAACTTAAGTAATTCGATTGTGGATGCAGTGTTTGAAAGAAGTCTTTACGCAATCCATGATGGAGGGTACATTAAGCTTCGGCCTGCCGAACTTACGGCGTATTATACTTGTTTGATTTTAAATATATACACGGTATTGGACTTACATTTTTATTTTTTTTTAAAACCCAAAATTTAGAAGATGGTGTTAGTGAGGTTTTAAGCATACCTTGCCATTCGGCAAGTGATACCAACAACCCAAGTAATTCGATTGTGCGATGACCGGTTCTTCAGATAGAAGTTTCTAAGCAATCCAATAGTGAGAGGGTACATATTGCATTTCGGGCCTGGCCGAACTTACGGCCGTTATATACTTGTTTTTATTTATTTATAAACTAATCATTGTTTATTTCGCTATTTATTATAATGCCGTTCAAGCAAACATATATTTTTTACACACTCTATTTTTTATTTCAATTTTCAACAATAAGTAATTCATATCACATATTTACATCGTGCCCCCCATCAATCAATATACAAACGCAGACATCATGTAACTGCAAGTAAAAATAAATTATTCCATATATCAAAATGCAGAACAAAAACAGGTACAGTTTTTGTCAATTCACTTTCCTTTTTTTGTGTTCACATAAAACCACGTGCCACTTCTGAATTAAATAAATTAACACAAACACTAGTACATCGATATCTCCGTCTCATTCCAAAGAAACAATAAACACTATGACTGACGCCGCAAAATGAACCTCGTGTGGTACCTGCTCAATGTTTATTATAAATTGTTTTCGCTGCAAAAAATTTTAAAAATTTTAAATGGTCACGAACAAAATTTATGGTCCTAGACATATCTTATACTTGACATATCTATAACGGTTTTCGCGGCCAATTTAACATGCTCTAGATAAGCATTAAATGAATTGCGGCAACCATGTCCAAACGATGGGTTTCTCGTGCGTGCATACTTGTGCCAAATTTTTTGAAGGTCGATTGGACTAAAATGCGACCTAGACTTTGATTACAAAAAATGTGTTAAACGCGACAGAACGGACATGGTACATCGACTCAGGAGCCCGACCCTGAGATATTTTTGCCAAAGACACCATGTGTCTATGCTCGTCTCCGTTCTGGTGTTGCATAACTATATCACTAACTTATAATACCCTGTTCCACAGTGTGGCGCAGGGCTATAATTATGGGATATATTTTTTTTTAAATTCTTAATTATTATACCATCCACCTTTGGAATGGGGGGGGTAGGGGTTATATTAATTATACCCGCCACCATAAGGATGCGGGGGTATATTAACTTTGTATTCCGTTTTGTAACACATCGAAATATTGCTCATAATCCCCATAAAGTATATATATTCTTTGGCGTCCGTGCCGTTGAAATCTCGAATCGATCTGATAGCATGTCCGGTCGTTCCGTCTGTTGAAATCACGCTAACTTCGAACGAAACAATTCTATCGACTTTGCAACCTTGGCACAAGTTAGTTTGCTATTTTGATGTAGGTAAGATGGGTATTGCAAATGCGGCCATATAGGTGCCACTTTTACGTATAGCCCCCATATAAACGGACCCAAATTTTGGCTTGCAAGAGCCTATAAGAGAAGCATATTTCATCCGATCCGGCAGAATTTGGTAATTTGTTGGTATACATTGGTCTCTAAACACTCATGCAAAAATTGGTCCATATCTGTCAATAATTACACTAGGTAACAAATAACAAAATTTTCTCTGTGATTTGTTTCTAGCATATTATTTCTTATTGATTTTGACCTACGAAACACGAAAATGAGTTTTAAAAAATTTTCTGTCGATTGGTTATTCGCAGATACAATTTTTTTAATTTTTATTTTTTTTTTTTTAATTTTTGGAGTACACCTACAATTTTGAGCCATATCTTTCGTCTTTATTTGACTCTATTTGATCCTAGTGCCACTCAATTTTTAAAAAATTGAGCGTCTACAACTCGTTTTTCAGAAATTTTTCACAATCGGGATAAGTAGTTTTGGATGTTTGGCGGCCTTAAAAAGGTTTAAAAAACGGCGTTTTTTTAGTTAAAAATGTGGCCTAGAAAAAAACATCAAAATTCATATTAAAAATTCAAACTTCTTACCCGATTCTGCAAAATTTTCTGAGAATTGAGTTGCTAGACGGGCTCAAATTTTCTTTAATTTTGAATTAGTATTAGGATCAAAAAAGTCAAAGGAAAAACGAATGATATGCTCAAAATTGTTAGGTGTACCTCTAAAAATTAATAACAAAAATAAAAGTTAAAATTGTAATCTCTAAAAACCAATCGGACAGAAAATTTTTTAAAACTTCATTTTCGTGTTTCGTTAGGTCAAAATCAATAAGGAAATAAACATGCTAGAAACAAATCACAAAACGACCTGTTTGTCTATTAGCCCCCATATAAACCTATCCTCGATTTGGCTTGTTGAGCCTCAAAGCAGAAGCAAATTTCATCCGATCCGGCTGAAACTTTGGCACATGGTGTTGCGTATTATGATCCCTTAACAATTCAAGCCAAAAATTGTTCCACATCGGTCCAATAATTTATATATACAGCCCCCATATAACCGCGATCCCAGATTTTGGCTTGCGAAGCCTCAAAGAAAGCAAATTTCATCCGATTACGGCTGAAAATTTGGTTAGATGGTATAAGTATATTGGTCTTCTAACAATCATTGCAAAAATTGGTCCATACTCGCGTCCATAATTATTATATAATATATTACAGCCCCCATATAAAACCGATTTCCCAGATTTGAACTCCGGAGCTCTTAGAGGAGCAAAATTCATCCGATCCGGTTGAAAATTTGGTACGTGGGTGTTAGTATATGGTCTCTAACAACCATGTAAAACATTTGCGTTCATAATTATATATAGCCCCCATATAAACCGGAATCCCAGATTTTGGTTTACGATCCTCTAAGAGAAGCAAATTTCATCGATTCCGGCCTGAAATTTGGTACATGGTATTAGGTTATATAAGTTCTCTACCAACCACTTCAAAAATTTTGCCATTATCAGTCCAATAAATTACTATAATGCCCCCAATATTAAAAACCAATCCCCCAGATTTGAACTCCAAGAGCCTACTTGGAGGAAGCAAAATTCATTCCGATTCCGGCTTTCAACATTGCAACGTTCTTGTTCTCTGGTGTTTAGTACTATGACCGCTAGACTAAACCATGCCAAAATTGGTCCATATCGGTTCTATAATACTTATTATCATAGCCGATCCTCAACACACAAAAATTGGTCCATACCGATTCATTAATCATGGTTGCCATTTCGACGTCAACCATAATAATCTTAGCAAGATTTTATTTCTATAGAAAATTTTGTCAAATTTTATTTCTATAGAAAATTTTGGGCAAGATTTTTATTTCTATAGAAATGTTGTCAAAATGTAATTCGTATAGAGAATTTGTCAAAATTTGTAATTTCTATAGAGAATGTTGCTCAAAATTTTTAATCTTTTTGAAAATTTTTGTTAAAATCGTATTTCTATAGAAATTTTTTTCCAAATTTACTTCTATTAGAAAATGTTGTCAAAAATTTTATTCTATAGAACATTTTGTCAAAGTTTAATTATTATAGCGTATTTACCCAAGTAATTCGATTTGTGGATGACAGTACTTCAGTAGAAGTTTCTACAAGCAATCCATGGTGGAGGGTACATAAGCTTTCGGCCTGGCCGTATATACTTGTTTTTAGTTTAAATATTTACCACGTATGGACTATTTGTGGTATATATTACGGTGTTTAGGAAGTTTTAAGCATACCTTGCCCATCGGCAAGTGTTTACCTCAACCCAAGTAATTGCATTGTGGATGGCAGTTCTTTCAGTAGAAGTTTCTACGCAATCTATGGTGGAGGCGTACATAAGCCCTTCGGCCTGCTTCCGAAATTACGGCCGTATTATACTTGTTTTTTTGTTTTTTTCTTTTTTTTTTTTTTAACTTATACATTTTTGAATCAAACTAAAAAGGTATTAAAAAATTAGTTTATAGAAAGCTTGATTAAATATAGCTTATTAGAATTACAAATAGTTTAGTTTTATAATTAAAATTATTTGAAAATTTGCTAATGAAATCATTATTTAACCAAGTTATTTTTTTTTTTTTTTTGATATCCTCTCTCTTTTT
>PGFW01009428.1:9798-24903 GCA_003123925.1 Haematobia irritans | reverse complement strand
CGGCCGAACAGGAATCATGATTTTACAGTTTGTACGATAGTTTCTTGAGGCAGCTCAAAAATTCGCGGACTAGGTCTTACGATACATTGGAACGATATACTGCTAAAAAGGAATTCAGACACATAGGTGGCGTCGCTAGTATTAAATTTTATATAGTACCAACCTTCAAATGATTCGTGTCAAAATTTGACGTCTGTAAGTCAATTAGTTTGTGAGATAGAGCGTCTTTTGGAAGCAACTTTTGTTATTGCTGAAAAAAAAAAATGGAAAAAAGGAATTTCGTGTTGTGATAACAATTTACTGTTTTTCTTGTAAGGGGAAAAATACGTGGAAGCAAAAACTTTGCCTTCGATAATGAGTTTCTGGACCTCTAGCCCCACGACGGAAATTTCAACAATAATTGGATTTGTATGCAAAATTCAAGCGTGGGAAAATTGATTTTCACGGAGGACGTGTGAACGAGTGGACGCCCGAAAGAGGTGGTTACGACGAAAAACATCAAAAAATCCACAAAAATATTTGAATGACCGTAAAATGAAGTTGATCGAGATAGCAGAGGCCTTAAAGATATCAAAGGAACGTGTTGGTCATATCATTCATCAATACTTGGATATGCGGAAGCTGTGTGCAAAATGGGTGCCTGGATTCTGAGCGGTGTTTGCAGCTGTTAACTCGTTAATACACCCCGAGTTTTTCCGTCGCATATGTGAGAATGGATTGAACACATGGCTCCATTCATTACCCACTCCTGAAGCCAATCGACATCGGCTTGAGTGGACAGCGACCGGTGAACCGGTCTCGAAAGCGGGAAAGATTCAAAAGTCCGCTTGGCAAAGTAATGGTCTCTGTTTTGGGCATGCGCATGAATAATTTTTATCGATTATCTTGCAGATAGGGAAAAACCATTCAATTATGTGACTATTATATGGCGTTATTGCGAGCGTTTGAAGGTCGAAATTCGCCCGGCACAAAACGGCCTCCATATGAAAGAAGAAAAAAGTGTTTGTTCCACCAAGACATCGCGCACCCGTGCCACAAGTGCATTTGAGAACGATGCGCAAAAATTCATGAACTGGGCTATCGAATTGCTTCCTCATCCCGCCGTATTCCACCAGATCTGGCCCCCAGCGGACTTTTTTTCTTGTTCTCAGACCCTCTCAAAAGGGATGCTCAGCAGGAAAAATTTGGCTGCAAGATGAAGAGGTGATCGCCGAAACTGAGGCCTATTTTGAGGCAAAAACCGAAGGAGTTACTACCAAAATGGTATCCTATCAAAAAAAATTGCGAAGGCCGTTTATAATCGTTGTATCGCTTCTTTGAAAGCCGAAACTTATGTTGAATAATAAAAACGAATTTTGAACAAAAAAATTAGTTTTTCTTTGTTAGACCGGCGGACTTATCAACCAACCTGTTAGTAGACTACTTTTCAGTGCGAGATGGCAAGGATAAACAAAACAGTAAAAATTGCTTCTATACATATTCAACACAATTACAATGAATTTAATACTGTGGCGTCCCAAATTACAGATCCATATTCAAGGATTGGACGCACAACGTGAAGCTGTACAGCACTTCAAATCCTATATGCTGTATTGACAGTCATAGATATGTGAGTCTAGTCTTCGATCCAAAAGTATTTCCGAGATCCCTAAAGATTCAAGAGTTTCACAGCAGGTGCTGTTATTTGAGTAGTAATTTCTTTCGACGTGGTTGCTTACATTTCTTTATGTCTCGACTCAATCTATTTAGCAGAAACACCAAGTTGTACATGCAACTTTATCAGGAAGAATAAACTAATTTGTGCGAAGAAATAACTAAATTCGCTAAAAAAAAATTTCAACTAAAAGTAAAGGAATAAAGTCCAATTGGCGCCAAATCATGATCATTTTCAACCATAGAGAGTAGTTCATTTCCTCCTATTTTGGGGAATCGTACTCACCCCCCGAGAAATTTAATTTGCTTTAGTTCATATTGAACTTATATTGAATTTTAATTACCCACGTTTAGAACATACTTAAAAAAGTAAAATTTCAATAACCTGTGGAAAATTTAAAAAAAAAATAATAAAATATAATAAATATGTCAAAAAAGCATTAAATTTAATTATATGCATGTTGCACTTTTAGTGAAAATATTTTAAGCTTAAATTTTAATAAAAAAATCCTATATTTACTTTCATGATAGTTTCACTTTTTTTGGCGGTATAACATGATTAAATTAGTTTACTTTTTCCAAATAATTTTTCACTGCAGAATGTTTAGAATTTTTGGACTGTTTTGGCGAACAACGTTGCCAATTTAGCTATTTTCCCGCTAGATTTGAGTTTTTTGAAGTCGTTTAGCCAGGAAAAATTAATTTAGCTTTTAGCTTTTTTTCTGGCTTTTTTCCTGACCATTTTAGCTATTTTTTGTTGCTTTTTTATTTTCGACCATGTTTCTATTGAAATATGCGCATAAACGGCGTTTTCTATCTAAGCTTTGTTTCCAGAAGAAGGTTTTCCACATATTTCAAAGCTCAATTGAAACATTACATTTAGGGCCAGTTTCTCAATGTCTTGTTATTATTTATCGTGTCGATAAAACAGCTGATCCCATACAAAAAATTTACTAACCGGAGGTCTATCCCCCGGTTAAAATTAATCGGAGGATGAGAAACTGGCCATTAGAATATTAGCATTTGGACCTCGTTTATTCCTATTTTTATGTTATATATAAATATTCTAAATTATATTATGATATTGTACTAATTAAAATAGTAGATGCTGAATTCCTTTTGTACGCTAGAAAAATATTGTCATGAGGCCAAAGAGTTCATTGATCCTTAAAATACGAACGCGAATTTGGTTATAATTAGCATTTGTGAATTCTCTTATAATAAACTTTTTTCCCTTGCTCAAAAGGCCTAATAAAGTCGTTTTGTCCTTATAAAATGGTGATATCTTTACATGTGAAAGAAGGCTAGGGCTCAATTTAGAATATTGCTTAAAATTTAAAGAAAAAGTCTTTAAAATTTGGGAGTTTTTGTTATCTTGACCACAAACCAAAAAAGCGCTTCAAAAATAGAAGATGTTTTCAAACACTTATATTTTAAACACTTTATTTTGACTTTCTACTTGATAGTCGAAGAAAAAGCTTAAAAAACGACATAAATTTCCCAATTCGGAATCAATACCAAAATCATTGTGTACAAAATGCTTTTTTTTAGTGTTCGTAAGAAAAAATTGCGGGAGGGCATTAGCAGGGTTAATGTATGATTTACTTTTACGAAAATTGAACAACAATACGCGTTTGCTTTAGGTAATTTTTCAATAAAATTTATTCAGTATAAACTTGCAAGACAGTAGTTACTTAGTAGAAGTGTTACTGTGAAATGTTAAACGAAGGGACTACCAGTTAATAATATTGGAATTTAAATATCTGTTATTAGTCTCAAGAGAAGTAGAATTTAAAATGCATACAATTAAATAATGGGCATTTTAAGTGAAATAAAGCTTTAAAGTTTGCTAAATTTCAATAAAAAATGTAAATTTTGATACAAAAAAAATTAGTTTTTTCTAGCAATTTTTTTTAGAATTTTTAGCTTATCTTTAGCTTTTTTTTTGCGGCAAATCTAAACGGCTTTTTGGCTGAAACAATTCTGGCCAACGCTGTGGTGAATTAATGCTTCACTTTAGGTTTTTTTTATTTTTTACTTTATTATTTTTTTAATTAATGCGACTAAAACATAGTGGTATTATTATACTTTTTATTGAATCTTTGAACTCTATCCACTATAGGTCGTTTTTTCGCAAAAATTTGCGGAAAACCATTTCGTACCTATTAAAACATTCGTACCTATTAATTTTGGGGTTAAAAACAACTATATAAACAATTAGGGGCTAATTTTCTTAATATTGAGGAGAAGGGTCATAACCCATCATTTTTTGTGGGTGTACACTGAAAAACAGTCCGTAGTTAACTAATGCTAGATTTAACTTATTTTTATTGCAAAATATATTTGTCGTAACCAAATAAACACAAACGTTTGAAAAATGCTAAATTTCAACAATTTTTCAAACATTTTTTCAAAGGATTAGGGTAATATTCAAGTTGAGAAATTGTTGAGAAAATCGCGTTCTCACAAAAAAAACAGACATTACCCTCAACAGTGAAATTCAACACATAGCCAATAATATCTCCAAGTGTTATGTCCTCAAATTGAAATACATCGCACTCAAAAAATTTGTCAAAACAATTTTCGGATGCGACTCAAATCAAAATAAAACATTAGTTGCAAATACTTTTCACCTAATTTTATGAATTTTGATATCCCCACTTCAAATTGAAAGTCAAAGCCAAAATTCTTATGGAATTTTCTATAGCTTTATTCATTTTCAATCAAAATAAAATATATAATAATACACTTACCACTACATATACACTACAATACCAATGTGATAAATAAAAATCTTATTAAACATTTCAACAAATAAGCAACAAAAACAAAACAAACCAACAAAACTTTAAAAATGATCATTAAACATTATTAGTAAACACTTTGCATTGCATAATTCGATTTCCTTCCTTTTCGGTGCTCATAAAACAGCATTAAACTATTTATTTAACATCGCGGGCCAATTTGAAATTAGAACGTCTGGACGCGTGTTAAGAATTGATTTCCAGCAGTAAAGGAATTCACAAAAATATCCATTTTAAACTGATAATAGCATATGAAATTAAACTGACGAAGTGTGATTGCACATTTTCATCCAAGAAGTGCTGATGATTTTCAACAAATTTGTTGTTTTTAACAACTTTAACTTGCGCTTGCACTTGTAATGCTTTCTGGAAACTCTTTTCTTGTCGAATAAGCCACTAATTTTTCATTGGTCAGCTTCTTAATTGTTTGCAAGAATGTAGCATCCAAAGATTTTTTAGTTTACTGCAAAGAGATTTAAATTTAGGTGTCTTCTTCTAAATGTGATTTATTTTCATACTTGACTTACCAATTATTATAAACTATTTGGAAGCAGTTTCAGTTAAATTGTCACCATTTTTCATCGCGTCAGCTTAATGCTTTTAATGTTTTCAAGAACGAGAATCCATAATTTTATTTTTCTGCAAAGAGACTATACATTTAGTGATTTCTTTAACATGTTTTTATTTCATTTTTATACCCACACCATAGGATGGCGGCGTATTATTAACTTTTGTCATTCGTTTGTAACACATTCGAAAATTGCTCTAAGACCCCCATTAAAGTTATAGTATTCTGGGTGCTGCGTGGTTGAAATTTTTGAAGTCGATCTTGAGCATGTTCCGTCCGTCCGTCGTCCGTTCCGTCCGTCTGTTGAAATCACGCTTAACTTCGAAACGAACAAAGCTATCGACTTGAAACTTGGCACAAGTAAAGTTGGTTATTTTGATGTAGATCGGATGGTATTGCAAATGGGCCATATCGTCCACTTTTACGTATAGCCCCATATAAATACGGACCCCAAAATCTTGGCTTGCGAGCCCTCTAAGAAAGCAAATTTCACCGCATCCGCCTGAATTTTGGTACATGGGGTGTTAGTATATGGTCTTAACAACCATGTGCAAAAACTGTGTCCATATCGGTCCTATTAATTACTATAGCCCCATATAAACCGATCCCCCGATTTGGCTTGCGAGGCCTCCTAACGAGAAGCAAAATTTCATTCCCGATCCGGCTGAAATTTGGTACATGCTCTTAGTATTGGTATCTAACAACCCATGCAAAAATGGTCGACATCGGTCCATAATGTATATATAGCCCCCAATAAACGATCCCCCGATTTGGCCTTGCGCAACGGCCGCTAAGCAGAAGCAAATTTCAATTCCGATCGCCTGCTGAAATTTTGTATGTGATTGTTAGTATATGCGTCTATAACAACCATGCCAAAAATTGGCTCCACATCGGTTATAATCTATATAATAGCCCCCATATAAACCGATCACCAGATTTGACCTCCGGAACTCTTGGAAGACCAATCATCTGATCAGTTGAAATTTTGGGTATGCTTGGTGTTAAATATGTGGCCTTCAAACTTTTCCCCAATGCAAAAATTGTCGATATCGCGTCCATATATTAATATAGGCCCATTATAACAAAAGCTTCACCCAGCATTTGACTCCAGAGCCCCCTTGCGAAGAGCAAAAATTCTTGCCATCGGTTGAAATTTTGCGTACGTGATGTTAGTATTATGCGTATCCAACAACCCATGCACGGGAATTCGGTTCCTATCAGCTCCATAAATTATATATTAGCTCCCATATAAAACGATCCCCAAGATTTGACCTCCGGTGCCTTTTGGAGAAAGCAAAATTCATCGATCTGCCTTGAAATTTGGTACGTGCGTGGTAGTACTATTGATATTCTAACAACCAT
The DNA here is from genome assembly GCA_003123925.1 of Haematobia irritans. NCBI lineage: Eukaryota > Metazoa > Arthropoda > Insecta > Diptera > Muscidae > Haematobia > Haematobia irritans. Next base: position 18,516 of record PGFW01009428.1, on the reverse strand, counting down.
AATCAACAGTGGTCCATATCAGTCCATAATCGTACATAGCCCCATATTAAACCGATCCCCGAGCATTTGCGTTTTGGGCGAACCTCTTGGAGGATCAAATTTCATCCGCAGTGAGTTGGTACATTGTTGCTAAGTATATGAGGTCGTTAACCAACCATGCCCAATATAGGGGTCATATCGGTCTATTAGTTTGATATATGGCCCTCAAATAAATCGATCCCAATCACCACAAAAAATTGGTCCATATTCAAGATTCATAATTGTATTATAGCCCCCATATAAAGCCGACCCCCATATTTTCAATGTCTGGCTCATCTACGTACAAAAAGTCCATGACGATTCGTAATTATTTGTAGACTTAAACTATACATAACTTTTTTGTCTAATATATTTACCATAGTATGCGGACTAAAATCACAGTAGAAGTTAGAAGTTCTACGCAATCATGGTGGGCTTATACATAAGATTCGGCCTGCCGAACTTGCGGCCGTATTACTTGTTTATTTTCACTTTAACCTGATTTTTATGAAACTATATTTCTGGTTATTAGTCCAAAATTTTCCATTTTTTAATGTCTTGCAATGGACCACGAACTTCCGTTGCCCCCACAAATAAGTATTGAAAAAACACATGAGTTTTTTCGTTGGGCATTTTAGGTAGTTGCTTTTTGTCAAAAGTTTTTCTCATATTATCTTCAACACCGTTTTTCAAAGATTTCGTCAACATTTTTGCGCAAATTGGAATAATCTCGGCAAGCAATTTGAAGATGTTATGAGATTAGCTATTTCAAGTTCAAGTTGAATTTATGTTGAAAATTATATTTACCTCAAACTGAAAAGTTGTGCATTTGAAAAAACGCCTCAGTCCTGTGTTTATTGGCGAATATTGTTTATTTAGTTACGAGGGGTAGTTCGGGAAACTTCTTTAAGCCTTAGCCACAGAAAAAGCGCGGGTATAAACAGAAAAAAGGTTAAGTAGTTTTTTGGAAACTTCCCATCACTGCGTTCATGCAACACATGTTAAATTTTGTTTTCGCAATCTGGTAACTCCTTCATAATAGAAACCATGGTGTTCAAAAAAGACGAAAACGCATCCACAATTTTTTTTACAATGGAAAAATTAGAAAATGTGTGGTGCTCATTAAATATTTACATAAAAAAATGTTTTATCGGGACAAGCAATTCATAATGATATGGTGAATGTGTTTTAGGCTGAAAGTGCTCCTTCATATATGCAACAGATAAAAAATTGGGTTGCTGAATTTAAACTGATCGTACACAGCGCATGGAAGATGAAACCACCGAGTGGACGTCGAAAAAAGCAACAACAACAGAAAATTGTAGCCAAAGTTGCATTGATTATGGTATTAAATGAGCGACGAATTTAAAAAGTGCGCTGAAATGCTAATATCCATGGCCATTCAAAAGATGGGTGCCGCATTTGTTAATAGTCGCATTAAAAACGCTAAGAATGAACATTTTCTCTAGCTTGTTTAGGATCGTTTTAGCGAAAATAAAAATTGTATTTTAAGCGGCTCGTTTCATAACTGTGATGAGACATGGATCCACCACTATACTCCAGAGATAAAAAGAAAACAATCCAAACAAATGCGTCTGAAGCTGGAGGAAGTGCACCAAGAAGCCAAAAAACAATTCAATCGGCTCCGTAAGGTTATGGCAACGGTTTTTTGGGATTCAAAGCGTATTTAATGACGGACTATGTGCAAAAGGGTAAAAACAATAAGTTCAGAGTACTATTGCAACCTTTTGGATCAATTAAATATACAAATTCGAGAAAAACGTCCTTGGCTTACAACACAAACACAAAAAAATATTTGTTCATCAAAGACAACGCACCAGCGCACAAGAGTGTTTTAACAATGGCTAAACGAATTAAAGTACGATTTTCTTGACCACCCACCTATTCTCTGATTTAGCTTCCCAATGACTTTTACTTGTTCCCAAATCTTAAAAAAACTTTCTTGCTGGCCAAGCGGTTTTACCTCAAAATGGAAAGATCAATTACTGCTTTAAACCACTATTTGAAGACCTTGAGGAAAACATTTCAATCAATGGGCATTAGAATGCCCTAGGAAAAGCGTGTGGACTAAGTTATTGAAGTTTCATGAGATTATATGTTGAAAAAATAAAAAATATTTTTAAGATAACTACATATTCTTTTTGATTGATAGGGCATAGAAGATTCCGAAATCGCCCTACGTATTATGTCTACAAAAATATATATTTCGAAAGATACAAAGTTCAAATGTAACTACAGCCAGAAGAAATTTTTCGTTACAATTCCCAAAAATATCAACTTTTAGTTCAATTTTTGCCTTCTATAAGTAGGGTGTAATCAATTTTAGTCCAATTATATGTTTCTCTCATAAAACATATTTATTTTTTGTGTTCTTTGCAAATAGGGAATCCGTTACATATATTATTCTACGCAAATCCTTTTACGGGCAGGTAATATTAGCCGTTCAACTTTTATTAATATAATCAACATCAAAGTTTATCTAATATTGTTTCCTAGAAGTGTAAAAGAGAGTTTGCTAAATATAATAATTCACTTACTTAAACTTAATTTTATATGTAAAGACTATATTACACACATCAAGTTAAACAAGAAGTCGAACGACCTGAGGAAAATTGCTCTCTCACGAAAAGTTTCAAAAAAAGCAAACTAACAAGCACACTTGGTCAAACAAACAAAACAACAGGAAAGCACAGCAATCTAATATCATTCACCACTACAACGCATAAATGGAATGCAAAACTGCAGAAACATGTTATGAAAAGAAATGTGTATAAGAAAATTGCAACTGAATAACACTGACAAAAGTGTGACTATGAAACAACAACAACAACATTACAAATATTTCCTCAACGAATAAACGTATTGAGCAGATCGAAAGTCACTGATCAGTTCAGCCAGACTGCAAAATGTTCTGTCTAGAACGGTGAGCATATCGGTCATATTGGATTTGGCCTAATAATATAAAACAGCATTTAAATAAACATCGAACAAAGCTCCACAGATTGACTATTTTCCTATACATATTTATTAGCCATGTGTAAGCCTTTATTTCATCGTGTGGCAAATGTTTGTATGGTATTTCATTTACTTTTTTAATGCAAACAAAACATCGAAATAAAATAATAAATGAATGTTAAATTGCAAATATAAAAACTGAAACTATAGCTAACGTTCGTGGGTAGGGGTTTCAGCTGAATGACTGCCAGTCGCAAACTTGAAACTGGAAAGACAGCCGAAGGCGTAAAGCAGCATGAAATGATATTTGCGCATGAATTTTTTACAACACCGCAAAATCTTTTATGGCTGCAGAAATGCGACTTGCCGTTTGTGAGCGAGGTCAAAACCACGAGCATATCTATCTGAAACACATAATAATCTAGTTTGTTGACTTTATGATGCCTTAAAAGTTGAATAATGCGCGTGTAACTTTCAAAACATATGCCAGTCGAGACGCCCGCGATTTTGTGTATGATCAGTTTTTTGTTCCATCTTCTATTGCCTTTAACAGCGAGGCGACTGAGCCTTTTTTTCTTAACCCTAACAAATATTTGTAAATTATGCAATGGGGAAAATAAAGGCAAGGGAATGAACATTATTTAATTCAAATAGGCTAGCAGTACATATATTCATTTTTTGTCCATAATCTCGTTAAGAAATGTATAAACATGAAGGGTTTCCGCACTTAGTTCGAACGACAATTTGAAGAGTGATTTTTAAGTTTAAACAGGTGACAATAAAAAATTTACAGTTACATTTTTTATTCTTTCATATTTTTTTTTAAAGGCGAATTAAAATTCCGATAATTTATGCTTGGGCTTGCAAAGAAAAAATCGTATTTTCATTTTTAAGCAGAGCCGCCGTGGGCAATGTTTGGCATGTCGCCTATTGCACTACTAGGAGTATGGGTTCAATCCAGTTTTCGACAAAAAACACCTTTAAAAGCTTTTTCAGAGGGGTCAATTAATAGGGTTCGTGTTCAATTAAAAAATTTTGTATAGAACACCGAAGATCGTTTTTTTACCACAAAATTCATTCTTTGAATGGATAGATTCAAAATAATTCCACGCATTTAAGAATTACCAAATTGCTCCCGATAAATGTACTGTCTAATGGCTGAGGAATTCATCGGTCCTTATTTGCGTGCAACGAAATTGATTGAAGAACGATGTGACGTGGATATATAGGAATAGACGAGATCAATGAATTTTGTTGACCTAAAAACTTCAAAGATAATCGATCTAAACGAATGTAGGTTTTCAACTGAGATGGGTGTCGCTTGTCTATAATTTGCCGGATGCGCAAACAATGGACTTATTTGAAAGTAACATTTCAACGACAAACGTTATTTCGAAAACAGCAAGATAGAGCTTGTGTGCAATAATAGTTCATGTGTCCAAGAAATTATATTTAAATGTTAAATGACAAAATTATCTAACAGCAAATAATTTTTTTTTAATAAGCATGTATATTTATTTAAAATTTCTATATGCCAAACAACCCAAACAGGCACACTATGTGCCGAAACACTTGGAGGGCCATGAAGGCAGTTATATGGTGGTCAGCTCGAAAATGGGAGTGAAACTACGAACTCCTTAGTATGCACAAGGCAGGCTTGCCTCAAACTTGTATCATGTTGGCCTCAAGAAGAGTAAAAGACTGTTTTGATACACGCAAAAAATATTCTTTTCCTCCAAACGAATTTTTGACAACAAGATCGTTTCTCATCTTGCCTTTTCGCTGATAAGAGGAAGTTAAGTTTGAGAAAGATATCTACTTTATTGCTGATAAACGCTTTATTCTTTTCCAGGATGTAAAAACAAATTCATAAGACTTAACTCAAAGAAACTTTCTTGGCTAATTGTAATATATCCCTACATAATTTTCATTTCCACAATTTTTTTAGTTATTAGCACCTTTTTCTGTAATACAACAATGTAGAAGAAATTATTCGATATTTATATTTTTACTTTCGCCTGAACGGAGAATCGACCGTGGCAATTTGTAAGCCAACACTACTATCTACTCGCCAGAGGCTATTAATATGCTCTCAATAGGACAATTATCGTTATAAATTTATTTATATTAGCACAGTTTGTGCGCGCTCACGAGACGCAGATTAACAAATTTTATTTAAACAGAAACATATACATTTAGATTGAGCACCCATGGAACGAAGTTAGGTGTACGTCGGCTTGCATACCAGAGGCTCCTAGGTTCGAATCCCTGCTTCGAGCAACACAAACAAGTTTTGTTTACATATATTTCAGATAAGTTCGAGATTTCGAGAAGATTTTAACATTACTACTAGTAATTATAAACTTTGTACTGTGATAACTGTAAATGGTGTCTTATTAAAGACTTAAAGTCATAAAAGAACAGTGTGTTGAATAACGAAAATGGATATAACGAAACGTTGGTTTCAAAAATATTTTTTTTATTGAAAAATAAAATTTATGTAACAAACGATTTTTTTGTTTATTGATAAAAATTTTAAACTTTCCGGACTTTTTCTTCGTTAGGACATTCGCGATTAGCCAGTGTCTTTGATTGAACGGACTAATCTCATAAGCCGACTAGTATTCATACGATGATTCTCAATAGACTTGCTTCCAGTTAGCAATTTGTTTTAACTAGCTATTACTTTTCAGAGGATTATTGAACGGATGTTCGTTCGTCACTTTGAATTGGGTGTTTTTAGGAGAGAAGAAAGCAAATTTTTGTCCTTCCTATTTCACTAGGTCTGGGAGAATGGTAGAGGGCTCACATGCAAATTTAAAGCCACAATAACATCACATGACGGAGCCACCCTCGTCACATGGTTAAGCATGCCCGTTGCATACACAAGGTTCAGGGTTTCGATTCCTGCTTTGACCGAACACAAAATGTATTTCCAGGGTGAATTATACCAACATCTCAGATAATCTGCGTGGAGATTTTGAGGTTTCAATGCTTCTCTAAGCTGGTGTTGCAACTGCATTTGAAGGCCGTTTCGGAACTCGGCTATAAAAGAAGGGACCTCATTGCAGCTAAAACAAGAATATCGGGCAGCACTCATGCATAAGAGAAGATAGTTTCACCAATTCATGCGTTTCACAATGGGAACTGAATAGTCTAAAGTGAGCCTAATTACAAATCGGCTGCCAAGCTAATCTAAACTTAACTAAACATGACATTATTCTCTTAGTCAGTAGTTAACCGTCGGGTCTTCATGTTATTGACATTTCCAAGAAAAAGATGTGTCAATAATATCTAACACTTCTCGTCACACTGGATGGTAAACGCCGGTCCCTTTCGATGTGTTAGTGTAATCGCGAGCGGAGTGAGTAGTTCTAATTTCTTAAGTTACCCAACTAAACTAGCATAACATGTTTGGGTCATAACATTTGTTTATATATAATATGTGTGGGTGCAAAGATAATTATTAATTTAGAAATTGCTTCTAAAGATATATGTGTTCAGAAGGAGAGACGGAGAGATATTCCACAAGTAAATTAAAAGTTCTTTTTTCTACCAGTATATGCCTAAGTTGAAACATAATATATTTGAACAATACAAACAATGTATTGTTTGAACCAATCCCAAAAATATATATGCTTGAAGCAGAATGTGTTTGGGAGTGTATGTTACAGAAGCGATCTTTTTTGAAGGTACAGTGCCAGTTCAATTTTTCACTTTAATTGAAGTTGTTTTGAGAATATGTTGCAACTTTTTAATTTTTTATGAGTTTAAATGGGAAAAATATATTTGTACAAAAATGTACGCCGAATCTCGAGAAGTATTTGGAATGTTATGCTCTGGTGTCATATTATGACAAGTCACAACCATTTTAATTGACGTTTCGATGCATCGTGTTCAATGGCGTTTCTGGATGAGTAAGTTAAGGTGTTCTGATATGGTGCCAACAATCAAGGCTCAATCCCAGGTTATAATAATTAAGAAAGAATTGTAATACAAAAATATTGATTAATATATATTTTAAAAATTTTTCATTCAAATGAACTTCGAACGCACAACTTCAAAAGCAATGCAAAGAATCGAAAAACGAAGTACTTCCGATCTATGACAAGCCCATGTAAAATTCATTGAGAGCATGGATTCATCTCCAATGAATTTTACATGGGCTTGTCATAGATCGGAAGTACTTCGTTTTTCGATTCTTTGCATTGCTTTTGAAGTTGTGCGTTCGAAGTTCATTTGAATGAAAAATTTTTAAAAATATATATTAATCAATATTTTGTATTACAATTCTTTCTTATTATTATATCCTGGGATTGAGCCTTGGATTGTTGGCACCATATCAGAACACCTTAACTTACTCATCCAGAAACGCCATTGAACACGATGCATCGAAACGTCAATTAAAATGGTTGTGACTTGGTCATAATATGACACCAGAGCATAACATTCCAAATACTTCTCGAGATTCGGCGTACATTTTTGTACAAATATATTTTTCCCATTTAAACTCAATAAAAAATTAAAAAGTTGCAACATATTCTCAAAACAACTTCAATTAAAGTGAAAAATTGAACTGGCACTGTACCTTCAAAAAAGATCGCTTCTGTAACATACACTCCCAAACACATTCTGCTTCAAGCATATATATTTTTGGGATTGGTTCAAACAATACATTGTTTGTATTGTTCAAATATATTATGTTTCAACTTAGGCATATACTGGTAGAAAAAAGAACTTTTAATTTACTTGTGGAATATCTCTCGGTCTCTCCTTCTGAACACATATATCTTTAGAAGCAATTTCTAAATTAATATATCTTTGCACCCACACATATTATATATAAACAAATGTTATGACCCAAACATGTTATGCTAGTTTAGTTGGGTAACTTAAGGAAATTAGAATCTACTCACTCCGCTCGCGATTACACTAACACATCGAAGGGACCGCGTTTACCATCCAGTGACGAGAAGTGTTAGATATTATTGGACACACTTTTTCTTGGAAATGTCAATAACATGAAGACCCGACGGTTAACTACTGACAAGAGAATAATGTCATGTTGAGTTAGGTTACGAAATTTTTGACAAGCAAAGATCGTTTCTCATTTGCTTTTCGCTGTAAGGAAGTTAATTTTGAAAAAGTATATACTTTTTGTGATAAACGTTTATTCTTTTCCAGGATGTAAAAACAATTTCATAAAGACTAACTCAAAAGAAACCTTTTCTGGCTAATTGTATATTCCCTCACATATTTCTCATTTCCACAATGTTTTTTAGTTATTAGCACCTTTTTCTGTAATACAAACAATGTAGAAGAAATTATTCGATTTTATACATTTTACCTTTCGCCTGAACGGAGAATCGGACCGTGCAATTTGTAAGCCAACACACTATCTACTGGGCCACGTAGCTATTATTGTCATCAATAGACAATTATCGTTATAAATTATATTTATATAGCACAGTTTGTGGCGCCCACGAGCCGATTAAACAAATTTTATTTAACAGAAACATACATTTAGTTGAGCACCATGGAACAGAGGTTGGTACGTCCGCCTTGCATACCAAGGCTCCTAGGTTCGATCCCTGCTTCGACCAACACAAACAAGTTTTTTTTACATATATTCTAGATAAGTTCGGAAGATTCCGAAAAGATGTTTAACATTACATACTAGTATATTAAACTTTTACTGTGAAACTGTAAAATGTGTCTTATTAA
>PGFW01009425.1:10161-21539 GCA_003123925.1 Haematobia irritans | reverse complement strand
ATTAAATGATCCAATTAATTTTTTAATTGAGATGTATTCAATCAACAAATTAAAAAACTAATTTAAGTCCATTAAAATCAATTAAAAATATTTAATTGTTACCATATTTTTGTGATTGATTTTTTTTCAATTAAAAAAAGTTTTTTAATCAATTAAATTTTTATTGAATATTTTTTAAGAAAAACAATTAAACTTTAATTAGAAAAATTGTTTAGAATTTTTTTTCTGTGTGCCTCTAACAACCATGGTCACCAATATTTACGATAATATTCTGTTCTGGGGTTGAATAGACCCCATGTTAGGCAATTTATAACGATTTTATATTGTCATAATAGACCAAATAATGATCTCAATGCTTACATAAACAGGGTTTGGCTGATAAGTCCCCGGTCATTACACCATAGATGGGCGTAGCTAGTAGTTAAATGCATATTATTTTATATAGTACCAACCTGAAATGATCACGTTCCAAATTTGACGTCGTACAAGTCAATTAGTTTGTGAGATAGAGGTCTTTTGCTTGAAGCAAACTTTTATTATTGTTAAAAAAATGAACAAAAAGCGAATTTCGTGTTTTGATATAAATATACTGTTTTCTTGAAGGGAAAAAAATACGGTGTTGGAAGCAAACTTTGGCTTGATAATGAGTTTCGGACTCATGCCAGGGAATCAACAAATAATTGATTGGTATGCCAAAATATCAAGCGTGTGTGAAATGAGCACGGAGGACGCGTGAACGCCCAAAAAGAGCGTGGTTACCCGACGAAAACATAAAAAAATCCACAAAATGATTTTGTAATGACGATAAAATGAAAGTTGATCCGAGATAGCAGAGACCTTAAAGAGTATCAAAAGGGAAGTGTTCGGTCATATCATCACAAATATTTGGATATGGCGTAAGCTCTGCTGCAAAATGGGTGCCGTGCGAGTTCACATTTAACCAAAAAACAACAACAACGTAGTTTGATGATTCTGGAGACGGTGTTTTGCAGCTGTTTAACTCGTATACACCGACTTTATCCGTCGATATTGACACATGGACTGAAACATGGCTCCATCACTACACTCCTTGAGTCCAATCGACAGTCGGCTGAGTAGACCAGCGAACCGGTGAACCTCTGCTAAGCGTGGAAAGACTTCAAAAGTCCGCTGGCAAAGTGAATGGCTCATGTTTTTTTGGATGCGCATGAATAAATTTTTTATCGATTATCTTGAGAAGGTTGGAAAAACCATCAATAGGGGGCGTTGAACGTTCGAAAATCGCCGGCAAAACGCCCTATTATGAAGAAGAAAAAACCTGTTGTTTCCACCAAGGCAACGCACCGCGTGCCACAAAAGTCATTGAGAACGATGGAAAATCATGAATTGGGCTTCGAATTGCTTCCCCACCCACGTATTCTCCAGATCACTGGGGCCCAAGCGACTTTTTCTTCGGTTCTCAGACATCAAAAGGATGCTCGCAGGTAAAATTTGGCTGGAATGAAGGGTCGATCGCCGAAAACTGAGGCCTAGTTTGAGAGCAAAACGAAGGAGTACTACCAAAATGGTATCAAAAATTGGAAAGTCGTTTATAAATCCGTTGTATTCGCTTCTTGAAGGCGAACTATGTTGAATAATAAAAAAGATAATTTTTTGAGCAAAAAATGTGTTTTCTTTGATTAGGGACGGGACTTATCACCAACCTGTTATGTTTATGTGCATTGTGCAATATATGAAAACCCAGCAAAAAAGGGAACACTACTTCAGCAGGGTGGAGTAGTTTACCAATCTGCTTACAAAAACAACCGAATCAACGCTGATATTTGTGCGGGGATGTCCCGATTTTAAAGCAGCCTTTTTACATAGCGCTGATACTAATTGCTCATTTTAATAGAAATATAGCTCAGAAGTGATAATATATATCGTGAGTGTAGTTCTTGTTGGCGTGAAAGGAAAACAAGCCACTACCTTTCATGCATCTATACTGCATGAATTGTGGTTTGCAATACGCGTGAAATCACGAGTGTCACGACAATTTCGTGCCAAGCGCACACCTCTATGTTTGCAATAACGTAACGGAATGATCATAATTAGTTTTTGATTACTTCGTTTACGTTATTGCCACCGCATTCATGCAGTGTGGAATGCACTGCCTTACTTTTTGTAACCAAAAGGCGCAACCTAAAATTTACTTGCTGAAGTTTTTTTGGTGGGAATTAATGGATTTTAGGTTCACTTTTTCCACAACTTTTCAATTGACAATTAATGATATTTTGTAACAATTTTCATTTTTTAAATAAATCACTATGATAATCGTTGAATCACTGTTACCAGCACTCGGTAATATCAGGCAATGTCTGACGTATTAGGAAGCGGGAAGTGCAAACTCGTCAGTTATATTGCATATTGGGTGGCGTGCATTTATGATATTTATAACGGCATAGTCGTCCACGTTATGTCAAGTCTGTTGCAGTCCATCTTACCTTTCATTTACAATAGTAGACATGGACATATTTACCAAGGGTTTTTTTTCGCGTGTTTATTTTAACTGTTTTGATTTTTATTCTCATATATCCCCAGTGGAAAGCCGTTCGAAAACAGCCATAAACACCAGCACTCAACAACATTGGCGTTTTTTTTTGCATTCACAAAAAGGTAAATTTAAAAAAAAAATTAAATGCTTCTCTTACGCACTATTTGAAGAACACAGAAGCTCTGTGACTGCTGGTAATAATTGTTTTCTTTTAGCAAATAATTATGACAGTATTGTTTGCTTTATTAAGAAAGTTGTTTTATTGTATATTTTTCATACCCTCCACCATAGGATGGGGTATATTTAACTTTGTCATTCCGTTGTAACCATCATTCGAAACAATTGCTCTAAGAACCCCATTAAAGTATAATATATTTCTGGGTCGTGGTGAAATTCTGAGTCGATCTGAGCATTCCCGTCCTCCGTCTGTTGAAATCACGCTAACTTCCGAACGAAACAAACTATCGACTTTGAAACTTGGCCACAAGTAGTTGTTATTGATGTAGGTCGGATGGTATTGCAAATGGGGCCATGAATACGGTCACTGGACGTATAGCCCCCATATAAACGGACCCCCAAATTGGCATTTGCGAAGGCTCTAGCAGAAGCAAATTCATCGATAATCCGGCTGAAATCTTGGTTAATGGTGTTCGTATATGGTCTAACAACCATGCAAAAAATTGGTTTCCACACGGTCCATAATCTATATTTATAAGCCCCCATGTAAAAACCGATCCCCGATTTTGTTTGCGAGCCCTCTAAGAGAAGCAAATTTCAACCAGATCCGGGCTGAACTTTGGTAACATGGTGTTAGATATATGGCCTCAACAAACCATGCAAAAAATTGGTCCACATCGGGTCCATAATTATATATGCCACCCATATAAACGATCCCCCGATTTGGCTGCGACGCCTGCTAATGAGCAAGCAAATTTCATCTGCATCCGGGCTGAAATTTAGGTACATTGCTGTTAGTATTTATGGCCTCTAACATCCATGCAAAATTGGTCCCACATCGCGTCCATAAAATATATATAGCCCCCATATAAACCGATCCCCCGAAATTGGCTTGCCGATGCCTCTAAGCAGAAGCAAATTTCATCCGATCCGGCTGAAATTTGGTACGATGGTGTTAGTATATGGGGTCTCTAACAACCATGCAAAAATTTGGTCCACATCGCGTCCATAATTATATATTTAGCCCCCATATAAGAAACCGATCACCAACATATTGACCTTCGGGCCTTGTTTGGAAGACACAAGAAATTCATCTGATTCAGTTGAAAATTTGCGTACGATTGTGTTAATATATGCCTCAAACTCCCATGCAAAAATTGCGTCGAAAATCCGCGTCAATAATTAATATATAGGGCCCCATATAAACGTTCCCAGATTGACCTCCAGAGCCCTTGGAAGCACGCAAAAATTCTTCCCATTTCGGTTTTGAAATTACTAGTACACAGATGTTAGTATATGGTATCCAACAACCATGCAGAACTTGGTTCCTATCAGCCCATTAATTATTAATATACGCTTTCCCATATAAACCGAATTCCAGCAGAATTTGACCTCCGGTAGCCTTATTGTCCACCGGAGGTCAAAATCATTACTCTGAAAGGTCCGATATACTTGAATTTCGGTACGGTGGTGTCGTATATTGATATTTAACAAACACATGCCAAAAGTCGGTCCACTATCCAGTCATAATCACATTTTAAGCACCCCATATAAACCGATTCCCGAGATTCTGGTTTTTGGAGCCTCTTGGTAGGAGCAAATTTCTTATTCCGAGTGACGTGAATTTGTACATTGTGCCTAAGTATATGGTCGTTCCAATCACACAAAAAATTGGTCCATAGTTCAAGTTCATAATTGTATATTAGCCCCATATAAGTGACCCCCATATTTCATTTCTGGCTCTCTACGTATCTTGCAAAAAGTCCATACCGATTCGTAATTATTTGATAGACTTACCTATACATAACTTTTTCTGTCTAATATATATACCACGTATGGACTAACATAACAACTTTTATAAAAACGATGTTTAAGAAGTTATAAATACCACAACCCGAAGTTATTTCGATTGTGGATGACAGTCATTTCGTAGAAGTTTCCTCGCAATCCATGGTGTGAGGTACATAAGATTCGGCCTGGCCGAACTTACGACGTACTATACTTGTTTTTATATTTAAAAAATTGCCAAAATGTTTTTTTTTTGTTTTTTCAGAGGAAAAGAAACACAATTCTGCCGAACTTTTCTGCATTCACTATCATAAACAACATTACATGATTACTGTTTTGTAGGTAATAGATATTAACCTGTTTTATTTAAATTGATGTCACAAAAATTCGATCTATATCCTTTTTTCGTTAATGTATTTTCTATTAAAAGCAAAATAAACAAGATATTGCCGTTGCAATGTTCATCCAGGGATCAAATATAATTTTTTCTTGTAAAACCAATCTTGGCGATTATACTTTGATGATTATATAGAACATTAATAAGAAATATACTCCCTTGAGAAAAAATTGGTATTTCAAAATTTTTCGTCCGAAAGTTATATTTAGAGTTTTACATATGGAGGACTACATCAGATTCTGGATGAATAACATCCGATTATTTTGTTTGAGTCTTTAAAGTGGAAGAAAAAAAAAATCAGTTGAAAATAAACGAATTTCAATATGCTTTAAATCTAAATTCTGTAATAAATTTTATCCCCCTTGTAAAATGTTCATAACTTATACCAACTGGATGTGATATTTAGGCCAGAACCGGATGTATTATTATGGTGACCATTATCAAAACACTTACCGATATTTTAACTAAATCGGCTAAAACTTTGCCAAAATCTACATTTCAAGAATTTGAAATCGTGAAATGCCGTCTCATATAAAGGTTATACAAAATATGATATAAACTAAATTCGACATATGTCTAGATTTCAAAATTTCTGGCAAATCGGATTAAAAATTGCCATTGTTACAGAAGCCAAGAATTCCGATGGAAGATCGACTAAAAGGGAATACAAAATATGGACCAGATACACACTATATTCGACACACAATTCTTTTGAACCTAAATAGATTTGATCTCCGATGTCATGCAAATTGATGTAACTTTGGTACCTACACGATGAAAGACTGTTTTTTCATATGGTTTGGCTTAACATTATATGTTGGAAACACAAATATTTTAAACACAATTATTTTTGAGTGCAAGCAATATAATGTTTTCATAAAACTAGCATAACATGTTATGGGACATATATGCTTAATATGTATAGAACATATTATGTTTGGGACATAAAATGTATGTAAATATAATATGCTTGGATGCAACATATATTAATTTAGAAAATAGCCTTAAACACTATATGTGATTTAGTAGCTTCGGAGCGCTATGTAACCTGCGAGCGATATTGAATTTAAGTGTCTGGTTGTTGCCTTGTTATTACAAAATTAACCATTTTATTTTTTTATTATTATCCTTGGGCAATTGGATCAGCTTACTTCTTTGATCCTTACAAAAAACTGTTGTTGGTTCCGCTGTTCGAATCCCCGTCCGAGCAAAAAGCGTTTAAAATTAAAATAAAAAAAAATCATACAATGAAATAATTTCTTCTACAATGTTTGATATTACAGAAGAAAGGTGCTAAGAACTAAAAAATCTCGTTGGAAGTGAGAAGATGTGCGGGGAATATTACAATTGGGCAGAAACAAAATTTTGAGCATTATCGAAAAACTATGTTGTTAGCACCTATATTACCTGTTTATTTTCATAATTCATTTATGATTGTGAAATATATAAAATAAACTAAATAAAATTTTGAGCAACAATATTGTTTGGAGAGAATTTTTTTAAAGCATATTATAATATTTTTGGTGCAAATGTCCAAAACATATTATATGTGCACATAATAACATATTGTTTTTTGAAGACAACATTATTGATTTTGGATGCAAAAAATACAAAATGTTTGGACTTAGACTACCCCAAACATATATGCTTTAGTACCAATAGCTTTCAAAACATATTATATATTGAAGAGATCAAACATATAAATGTTTGGGCAATACCCAAAAACATATATGCTTGAAGCAAAATATGTTTGGGAGTATATGTTACAGAAGCGATTTTTTGTGAGGGTGTGTAAATCTTTAATAACCCCTCCCTCCAAGAGGTTCCGGAGGTCAAATCTGGGGATCGTTTATATGGGGGCTATATATAATTTAATGGACCGATTGTGGACCAATTTGCATGGTCATTAGAGGAACAGTATACCAACATCATGTACCAATTTTCAGCCGAGACTCTGATGAAATTTGCTTTCTTTAGAGGCTTCCGGCAAAACCAAATCAGGGGAATCGAGTTTATATGGGGGTATATATAATTATGGACCGATGAGACCCAATTTTATGCATGGTTGTTAGAGACCATCATACTAACACCATGTACCAAATTTCAGCCGGATCGGATGAAATTTGGCTCTCTTAAGAGCAATCGCAAGCCAAATTTGGGGGGGGGGGGGGTCGTTTATATGGGGCTATACGTAAAAGTAGACGAATATGGACCAATTTATTGCATGGTTGTTAGAAGCCATATACTAACACCATGTAAAATTTTCAGATCGGAATGAAAATTTAGCTTCTCTTAAAGGCAAATCGCAAAAGCCAAATTTGGGGGTCCGTTTGTATGGGGGCTCATACGTAGAAGTTGACGATATGGCAATTTCAATACCGTCCGACCTATTATCGATAACAAACTACTTGTGCCAAGTTTTCAAGTCCGATAGCATTGTTCGTTCGGAAGTTAGCGTGACTTTTCAAGAAGACGGACGGAACGGACGGAACATACTCGAATCGACTACAGGAACTTTTCACACGACCCAGAACTATAGAGCAATATATCGACTGTGTTACATAACGGGAATTGGACAAGGATATATACCCCCCATCCTATGGTGGAGGGTCATAACTATTAATTTAATATTAAATTAAATATTTAAATTGACTTTTCAACCAAAAATGGTTCGAGTGATTGAAAGCATTTCAATTAAAAAATAATTGGATCAATTCAATTTCGTGATTGAACTCAAAAAGAATATTAATTTGTAATGTAATTTAGTTTGCACTTTGAATAACTCTTCGCCTTCCGAGCGGTTTAATCAAAAATAATATAGAATTTCAGGTGAGATATCATGATTAGCAACATAACGGCCACACTTATTTATGGCCAAAAAGATCGGGAGATCGGTCTCTATGTGCGGGTATACCAAAACATTGGACGATCACCACATATTCAGCACAATTAGTGTTGGACCTATAATAAACTTTCTTCAGATTTCACCCAAACTCGGGGGTCGGTTTATCATGGGAGTTATAATCAATACCAAGGACGATTAATAGCACGATCTTCGAACCTTGACCTTGACTTGGCAGAAAAAAAGAATCTATGCAAATTGCAGGCTGTTAGGACGTTACCTCATAAGAATTCTTCCGCGATTCAAGATTATAATCAAATTAACTAATTTCAAAGTTAGAATTTGCAAATCTATGGATTTTATTTCTAAAACAGACGACTCATATCACACATCTATGTTACAAAACGGGGCAATGACAAACCATATCTACAATAATAGAAACTTGTATAGTGAATTATTACATATTGCTAATATCTTTATTTCCATATCCTTGAAATTACATAAGAATTTTTATGTAATATTGCTATGTAGGATCAGCCTCAAGCAATTATTCCGTTATGTGAAAAAGACAAGGATTTAAATTTTCCCAACATAGAATAACAAGATGAATTGTTAAACTTTTATGAAATATGCATTGGTTTCATTTTTGAACAAACTTATAAAAAAAAAAGATGAAATTTTCAAATGGTTATTTTCTTACATTAGTTGAAACATGACAAATTCAATTTATTCAGAGTTAGCTGAAAATGTTAGCTTTATTTCAGAAGCGAACACAATTTTTGGTTAATCAATTTTTTGATATTTGGCAGATAAGTCAAACAAGTGCCATACCAGAAATGTTAAGTTTAGAAACCCATAAATTTATATACCGATCGAACCCAGAATAATATCCTCAGCCGAAACTAGCCCTTTGGATCCCCATGGTGGAGATAGTTCGCCATGTCCGCTTTGCACATACAAAGGTTCATTACTTTCAATCTCAGTACTCGACCAAACGCAGAAAAGTTTTTTAGCGAGTGAATTGTCCCCTATCAGAATGCTGTAAAATTTCTGAGAGTCTTTCAATGCTTCTCCTGAGTCGTTTTCACCGCATGTGAACGCTTGTCCGGTAGCTGAACATTAGAACTCGCGGCACCACTCAATGTTAAAGAGAGAAGTTAACCACTGAGAGTATCACAATGAATGAAACAGAAACCTAACCT
Source organism: Haematobia irritans (assembly GCA_003123925.1). Taxonomy (NCBI): domain Eukaryota; kingdom Metazoa; phylum Arthropoda; class Insecta; order Diptera; family Muscidae; genus Haematobia; species Haematobia irritans. The sequence goes on along the minus strand of PGFW01009425.1, from coordinate 12,621 downwards.
ATGGAACTAAGGACCCTCACGATTTGGCTTGCTGGAGCCTCTACAGAAGCTATTTCATCCGATCCGGCTGAAATTTGGTACATGGCGTTGGTATATGGTCTCTAACAACCATGCAAAAGTTGGTCCACATCGGTCCATAATTATATATAGGCCCCCATATAAAAACCGATCCCCAGACTTTGGCTTGCGGGGAGCCTTAAAAGAGAAGCACAATTTTCATCCGATCACAGGCTGAATTTGGTACATGGTGTTAGCTATCATGGTCTTAGACAACCGATGCAAAACTTGGTCCACATCGGTCCATACTTATATGATAGCCCCCTATATAAAACCAGATCCCCAGATTTAAGGCTTGCGGAAGCCTCAAAGAGAAGAAAATTTTATCCGATCCGGCTGAAATTTGGTACATCGATGTTGGTATATTTTGGTCTCTAACAACCATTGCAAAACATTTTGGTCCGCATCGGTCAATAATTAATATATAAGCCCCCATATAAACCGGATTCCGCAGATTTGCTTTGCGGAGCCTCAAAAGAGAACCATTGCACCACGGACCACCGCTGGTGCAATGGTTAGCATGCCCGCCTCTGCATTACACAACGGTCGTGGGTTCTCGATTCCTTGCTTACGACCGAACAACCAAAAATGTTTTTCAGCGGAGGATTATCCCCTCAGTAATGCTGGTGACATGTGAGGTTTCACAAGCTTCTCTAAGTGGTTTCACGTGAATGGTGGAACGCCGTATCGACTGCCGGCTATAAAAAGGAGGATCCCTTGTCATTGGAGGTTAACATGGAAATCGGCAGCCTCAGTGATAGAGAGAAGTTCACACTGTGAGTAGCACATGGACTGAATAGTTCTAGCGAGCTTGATAATCATCGGGTGCCACCATAACCTAAACCTCAAAGAGAAGCATATTTCATCCGGATCCGGCTGAAATTTGTAACATGGTGTTGGTATATGGTCTTAACAACCATTTGCAAAAGTTGGTCCACATCGCGTCCATAATTATATATAGCCCCCATATAAACCGAATCCGCCAGATTTGGCTCTGCGGAGCACTAAAGAGAAGCAAATTTCATCGCGATCCGGCTGAAATTTTGGTACGATGGTGTTAGTATATCGGTCTCTAACAACCCGCTGCAAAAATTGGCGTCCACATCGGTTCCAATAATTAATATATAGCCCCAAATAAAAGCGACTTCCCCAGATGTAGCTTCGCGGAGCCTGCAAAGAGAAGAAAAATTTTATCCGATCCGGCCTGAAATTTGGTGGTACATGATGTTGGTATATGGTCTCTAAAACCATGCAAACTTGGTCCGCATCGGTCAATAATTATATAATAGCCCCCATATAACCGATCAAGAAATAAAACGAAAAAAAAAATAAAATAATAAAGATTAAAAAAAATACCAGATTTGGGCTTGCTAAGTCTCCCAAGAGAAGCAAATTTCATCCCATTTCCATCTCTCTCTTCTTCGTGATTGAACCAGAAAAAAATTTTTTGTGTGCATACACTAAAATCGCTTACCAAATTTCACGGGATCGTACGAAATTTACTTTTCTACGAAGTTCCCAAGGTCGAATCTGGGGATCGGTTTGTATTATATAATTTAGAATTTAGGTCGGAAACACAAGAAATGTTTCTGTCGTTTTTCCTAAACGAAATTAAAAGACTCTCTCAAGAAATAAAACAATTAATTTTCTTGTAAATCTAAAATCTTATGTTACAAATTCCAAAAATAACTTCGGAAACCATATAAATCGATTGCTTTGAGAGAGGTGTATTTTCCCTCAAAATCACTTAAAATGCTAATTCTAAATTTATGGCCTCAAATGTCCATAATAAAATGCCTATGTATCTACAATTTTCTGTAGAAAATACTAAATGGACTTGTATCATTTGTTATCTGCAGCAAATGTCGTGGTGTTCTATATGTGCCATATATGGCAATCAATTACGATAATATATTATTGTATGCGTTCAACGCTGGTGGGTATAAAGATTCGGTCCGGCCGAAGTTATGGCCGTATATACTTGTTATAGTTTTCTGCCTAATGTCATCTTCCTTTATATCTTTCTCAATTCCACGTGATTTATTTATTTCTCAGCACTATTATCTGTTATATAAACAATGTAGAAGAAATTATTCGATTTTTAAAAATTTTCATTCATTTCAATTTTTCTTCAACCAGAATATGAGTAAATTTTTAATTTATTTGCAGAAACTTACGAATATGTCTGTACGTATGTCTTAATCCGATAAAAGACGACGAAACATGCACATGTGGCGCTGTGGGTTGACCAGCGCTAAATACAACCAAATTGGAGTTAGAGACACAAATAGTGCAGAAGCCAGAAAATTATGCAGCAGAGAATATCACTGAAGCAACTGGTTTGGCAAGGTTTGAAATCGCCAATCGATATCGAACGCAAAATGGCACTGGATGGTGGAAACA
>PGFW01009409.1:0-13570 GCA_003123925.1 Haematobia irritans | reverse complement strand
ACTAAGGATTTTCTTCCGTTGACAGTTCTTTCATATGAGTCTCTTTCAAATTCTTTCCAATTCTCACTTCTTTGCGAGTTCTTTTTGTAGCGGTTTTTGGAGAAAAAATTACCGTTAGCACTCTATTTAATATTTTCACTTGGTTTCAGTAGTCTTTATTTCAATTGCAGAACACAAGGAAATAATTGACGCTTTCGTTTTATTTTTTTTCTATTTTGAAAATATTCTTTCAATTATGTGGAACAGTAGTAGGTCTTGTCACAGTTTCAGAACATCTAATGAATTTATTTATTAGAAAGTAACTTCACAGATTTTAAGGAGTTCCTCCGCTGTAGCGTTCCAAACGAAAACGTCTATTCACTATGAACTGTCAATGAAGACTAAACAAAAACTGGCGAAGCAAACGCTCATTTAACCGCCCTATGTTGGTTGTCGGTAAAAAATAAAACATCAGGCGAGAAAGTTCATATAGTTGTATGTATGAATGATACAGTAAAAGTGTATGTGTATGTGCATGTTTTTGTATTGCAAAGAGTGTGCAAATTTTTTTTGTGTGGTTAATAAATGCCATTTGCCCTGGGAGGTAGCGAGATGATGATAAAAGAGATTGACAAATAGGCACTTTTTCCAAAATAAAAAAAAAAACAAAAACGAATGGAAATGAAATAGAATCGAAAACATTATAAAGATTTTTAATTTTAATTTTTAAATATATTGTTTTAAAAATATTACAACATTTTTTGTGTGTTTATTTGTCCAACTGCGTTTGCCATGAGCCATTCTGAAGATCATCCTTCTGTTTTAATTAACCTATAAAAATTTGTCTATCGACGTTTAGAAGAAGAAAGAGAAGTTGGCCAATTTGTACAACAATAAAAAGAATTTGTTAATATTTATTGATCGTTTGTTTCTAATACGTTTCACAAAACAGTATCACAAAAATCGTATCGCTATATAAGGCAAGTTTGTATTATTCAAATGAAAACGCGTAACAGATGTTTTACCTAAAAGCTCTTTAAGTCTCTGTATCTATTTGTTTCCCTTAAGTGTGGTATGTACTTTTAAAAAAAAATTCCTCTATCCATAAGAAATGCATTTGGTATATTTGCTAATGAAAATTCTGTGGGGTGTTGTTATCGTCTGTTTAATTTTGCTCTCATAAGCCGGTATGCACCTCAAACGAAATTTACGCTACCCATAAGAAATTCATTGGATATTTGCTACCGAAAATTTCAAAGAGACGTTGTTATCGATTGTTTACATTTTGCTCCCATATGAAATGCAAAGCAAAACTGTATTATTGGCATGCAATGGGAATGTTCACAAGAGCTGCACACTGGGCTATAATCCCGGCATGTAGCTTCTGCGAAAATTTCCATTGCATGTGAATAATACATTTTACCACGTATTTCTTATGGGAGCAAAATATAAATAATCGATAACAACGTCTCACGTATCACGCGGACAATTTTTATCTAGCAATAATAAAATGCAATTATGATGTTATCCGAATGGTAATTGAGATTAGTTCGGCCTTACAATGCATTTATACTTCAAAGGGACCTTGCAGTAAGAAACTAGTGTGGCGCTAAAAAATCGAGCGGCGCGACTTTTGGCGTCTTTACATTTCTGGTCTTGGCCATACGAGTATTTTTATTCAAATTTCTGGCAATATTTCAATCGTAAGAATTTCTTTTAAATAGAACCCCATTTTGGGCCAACGCTTTTAGAAATTTTTGTTCCTTCATTGATGTGATTTTCTACATTCACGCTAAAGGGAATAGAACGACATTAAAATATCATGTCAATCATTTTCAAGTTAATTATTTACATAATAATTGTTTTAAATGATAAAATAATTACAAGGTTATTAATTACAACACGAAATATGCTGGTCCACAATGGGAAAGGGTTAAATTTAACACAAAACAGATACTTGTGTAGATGACATTCTATATAAACATATTTTTAATTTTTTAAAAAAATCAAGTTGAATTTTAAATGGGACTGAAAACTTTCTGGCAGAGACAACTTTACAACTACGTAATAAATAAATGAGTTTTTTTTGTATTTTTTATATTTATATCCACATTATAAGTTGTTGGGGTTTGTTTGCATACATTTTTAAATATGTCTGCGATGTATCGAAATATTGGTCTTAGATTGCATAAGTTGGAAATATTGGTCTTAGATTGTAGATCGTGTGTGAAATTCTGAGCTAGTCATGTTGGTCCGTCTTGCCTGTTAAATTCCATCTGTGACGAAATTTCATTCCCTACACAAAAATTTTTTTTTCGATTCAATCACGAAATTAAATTGATCAATAAATTTTTTATTGAAATGTCTCTTCAATCCCAGAAGGATAGTATCAGTATCAGTAATTAAAAAATTAATTGACAGTCAATTAAAAAAAATTATATCAATTAAAAAATTAATTGATACTATTAATTTGTGTGATTGAGTTTGTTTCAATTTTAATAATATTTTGAAACCTCAAGATTTTAATTGGAAATAAATTTTTCAATGAATTTTTTTTCTGTGATACAACTGGAATTCGGTGTGGGATGTTATTAACAATTTTATATCTAACGGTAGGGTAATAGGTCAGTATCGTTTCACAATAGTATCACAATAAAAAATCAACAAAAACAAAAATCTTCGTGAGTGTGCGGTGGAGTAATGAAAAATAACAGGGTGTCAAAAAGCATATTTTTTGGCAGCAAACATTTATAATTTATTTACAATCATTGTGTGCGTAAAAGTTTTAAAAAGGCCATGTAATAATAACCAATTTATTTTGAGGAATATTGGAACATATATTAACAATTTTTTTAAAAGCGATTAGCTGGTTTTAAAATTTCGTGTACACAGCCCTGTTTTTTTTGTTGTAAGACTTAAATAAATTTTTTGCTACCGAAAATTTCGCTAGAGGGGGATGCATTACCGGCCTTAAGTTCGAAATGACGCTGTTGCAGATTTTGAGGAAAGCGCATTTGAAACTTTTATAATTGGGAAAAATAATGATATTGATTGTTATTTATTAACAAATTTTGATGAATACTATTAGTCTTACAATTTTAAATAAAAACAAACTACTTTTTTGAAGAAAATAAAATAAATTAAAAACAATAATTTTGATCCCAAAATTCTTATAAACGATTGGGCAACATTACTCTGCCAAAGCGTCGCCACGCAGGGAGTCAGTCAAGGCATAATAACAAACTGCGTAAGAGTTCTCGCCGTCGATACCAAAATATTTTCTTCATACAAATTATTTATTTTATTTACTAAAAAAAACTTTAAAATATCAAAATACTCGCAATATTGAATTTGTAATTCGATGAAAATCGAACATTAATTTAATTTGTAATCGATTTTAGTGCCGGAACATAAATTTATATTTCTAACGGCGTTAAAGTTTTTGCGCATCGTCTTAAATCTTCAAAATTAGTAATAGCTCGGCTCTGAACTCTTACAAAAGTTAAACAAAAGATAATTGCTTTGAACCCGTGTTTCTAGGAACAATGAGTTCTTCGTATACCAATTAAACCATTAACAAAAAAGAAGCTGACATTTTGTATTTTTTTTCCAAAATTTTTTGAAAAATTACTTAGTTTATGACAGCACCAATTTAAACAACTTGTTAACTTTTTCTTCTGCAAACCATTATGATTTGCCAGATTTTCAATTTTTTGGTAGTGCGAATTCGAAAATCTTATTATCACGGGAAAACAACAGAACAACCAAAAAAATTTGAGGGGAAATGGAATGTGAGAGCGTGAAATCTATCATGACGGGAAAATCAGTAACATACCCGATTTATATGGTAAAACTGTATACCCAAAGCGTGTAGCAGACATTAGGGACCCTAATTTAAATAATTAATTCACGAGAAATTTGCCATTAAAATCTAGAAACCAGCGATAATATATTATTAAAACACAAAAAATATGTTTATTTTCTTATTTTAAAAGAATCATCAATTCCTTCTTATAACTTTCCAACAAAATATCTCTAATATGGTGATCCCTTAAGAAAATATTTCCCTAGCTTTACTTCCGGCTTTACGAAAATTTTCATCGATATAGCGCCGGCTATGCTAAAGGGTGATTCTTTTGAGGTTAGGATTTTCATTGCAGTTAGTATTTGGACAGTATCACGTGGGATTTCAGACATGGTGTTCAAAGAGAAAGATGCTCAGTATGCTTTTGACATTTCATCATGAATAGACTTACGATCTGCCAACAACGTCGAATTTTCAGTGAATGGGGCCCTAGGAAAAGTTGGCAAGGAGAAAATCCGCTTTTTTTATCGACAAATTTTGTTCAGCGATGAGGCCTCATTTTTTCATGGTTTGAATGGCTACGATAAAATAAGCAAAATTGCCCCGCATTTGGAGTGCAAGAGCAAGCCAAAGCCGCTTCAAGAACTGCCCATCGCATCCCCGAAAAAATGCATCTTGTTTGGTGTGGGTTTGTACGCTGGTGGAATCATTGCGACGTATTTTTTTCAAAGATGCTAGTTGGACGCAACGTTACGGTGAATTGGCGATCGCTATTCGTTCGATGGCTAACGAAACTTTTTGTTGCCAAAAATGGAAGAAACTGAACTTGCGTTGACATTGTGGTTTCAACAAGATGGCGCTACATGCCACACAGCTCGGCGTTCTATGGCCATTTTTGAGGCGGAAAACTTCGGAGAACAATTCATCTCAAGAAATGCGACCGGTAAAAAGTTTGGCCACAAGATCATGCCATTTTGCACGCCTTTAGACTATTTTTTTTGTGGGGCCTACGTCACGTCTAAAGTCATACAGAAATAAAGCCAGCAACTCTATTTCCAGCTTTGGAAAGACAACATTTCCGAAGAAATATCGGGCTATTCCGAGCCGAAATGCTCGAAAAAGTTGCCCAAATTGACTTTCAAAGAATGGACCCACCTAAGACGCAGCCGCGGTCAAATTTAAATTTGAAATTATCTTCAACAAAGTAAAAATGTCATGGACATATAAACGTTTTCAAATAAAGAACCGATGAGGATTTTGCAAATTTTATTGCGTTTTTTAAAAAAAAAAGTTATCAAGCTCTTAACAATCAGCCCTTTACCTCTAAAGAAATTTCCACGCTGGCCATAAGAAATGCATTTTGCTACTTGGAAAATTTTCTGTGAGACATTGGTTATTCGATTTTATTTACATTGGCTCCTATAGGAATATGTATATTGGTAAAACTGTATACGAAAGCTTATAGCAGACATTAGGGCGCCCTAAATTTCAATTAAAAATTTCAAAAAATTGCATTAAAATCTAGGAAAACAGTCGATAAATTAATATTATTAAACACAAAAATTATGTTTATTCTTATTTTTAAAATAATCATCAATCCGTCTTTATAACTGGCAACAAAAATATCTCTCATATGGGTGATCCCTAGAAAATATTCCCTAGCTTTATGATTAAATTTTTCTATTGCTACTAATTTTCGGGCTTATCTCTACGTTTGAAGAATGAAAAAAAATAAATAAAAATAATTAATTAATTACATAGTAATATTTCTAAGAATACCTTTATCAGAATTGAAAAATAAAAACAATATAAATATTATATAATAGTACACGTGTGCTAGATGTACCTGAAATCAATAATATTTTTAAATTAATATTTTAACGAAGGTCCTTACAATTTCTTCTTGAAAGTGAGAAATTATTGTAACTATCAAAGATCCTTGCGAGAAATCGAATTGTTCTTGGTAAATGTGTGTGATGTGTTTTCACCCATTTTTAATTAGGTGCGCCAATAAGTTCTGTTAAACCTGCTTCCAGATCGAAAAACTCTTGCGCCTGTCGGGCAAATTTTGTGGTTAAGCGATTTGGCTAATAAATCGATTAGATTTTGCAGGGCAAGTAATGGGGCACATCAAAGAAAGATTTAGTAAGGTAGTTTTAGTATTACAAAAACAAAACAATTAAACTTTCCGCATTGTCGAACAATATGTTTAAACATTGTGCGGCAAATTTAAAAATAGAGAAAATGTTGCGAAATGTATCGATGTATGCTTCGAAATATGAGTGAAACGTGTTTTACGCCGTTCGCAAGGAATAATGAAGTAATTCTTAACCAGGACAGTTTATTTACTTTTACTTTTCTGTCATAAATTTAAAGCAAATTAAAATTATTTGTTGTTTTTGATTTACAGCTTAAAACAATGCATTGACTAAACTACAAGTGTACCTTACCAACAGAGGAAAATAATTGTTGGTCAAAATTATTTGGGCAAAGCCCTATAGACTGCAAGTTGGTTGGATGGAGCGCACGTTTAGGAATTACCACATTCCTCATCAGCATCCTCTACTTGCAGTCAAAACTATCAACCATAATTATCAGAATAAATTCAGCAGTTCACTAAACCCAAAAGCTGGAACCACACTTGAACCTTCCCGGAAAAAAAGGTTTACACGAAATTTAAATTCGTACAAAAATATCCTTTCCCATTGCACGTCAAATTCATCGAGTTGATTGCAGTTTGGCTGGGTTTTATTTTTGGCAAATTAAAATTAAAAAATTAAAAATTTTCAATATTTTTTGTATAAAATATTATATATATATATATATATATATTATATATATATATATTATATAATTATATATATATATATATATATATATATATATATATATATATATATATATATATATAATATATATATATATATATATATATATATATATATATATATATATATATTATATATATATTATATATATATATATATATATATATATATATATATATATATTATATATATATATATATATATATTTTTTTTTTTATATTTGTCACTATCGTCATTTTTTCGGTAAAAAGCCTTAAAGGGTGATTTGTTTAAGAGCTTGATAACTTTTTTTAAAAAAAAAAACGCATAAAATTTTGCAAAATTCTCATCGGTTCTTTTATTTGAAACGTTAGATTGGGTTCATGACATTTATTTTTGAAGATAATTTTCATTTAAATGTTGACCGGGCTGCGTCTTAGGTGGTCCATTCGGAAAGTCCCAATTTTGTGGCAACTTTATTCGAGCATTTCGGCCGGAATAGCCCGGGAATTTCTTCGGGAAATGTTGTCTTCCAAAAGTGGAATAGTTGCTGGGCTTATTCTTGTAGAAACGTTTAGACTTGACGTAGGCCCCACAATAAAATAGTCTAAAAGGCGGTCAAATCGCATGATCTTTGTGGCCAACTTACCGGTCCATTTCTTGAGATTGAATTGTTCTCCGAAGTTTTCCCTCCAAAATGGCCATAGAATCGCGAGCTGTGTGGCATAGTAGCGCCATCTTTGGTTTGAAACCACATGTCAACCAAGATTCCACTGTTCTTCCATTTCTTGGCACAAAAAATTTGTTAGGCCATCGAACGATTAGCGATCGCCATTCACCGTAAACGTTGCGTCCAACAGGCATCTTTTTGAAAAAAATACGGTCAAATGATTCACCAGGCGTTACAAACCACCACCAAAACAGTGCATTTTGCGATGCATGGGCAGGTTCTTGAACGGCTTCTGGTTGCTTCTTTTCACTCCAAATGCGGCAATTTTGCTTATTTACGTAGCATTTCAACCAGAAATTGAGCCTCATCGCTGAACAAAATTTGTCGATTAAAAAAGCGCGATTTTCTGCCACTGATTTTGTTAATAAATTCAATGATTTAGCAGCCGTTGCCTCGTTAGTAAAGTCTATTTCATGCATGAAATGTCAAAGCATACTGAGCATCTTTCTCTTTGACACCTATGTCTGAATCCCACGTGATCTGGTCTAAATACTAATGCCATGAAAATTCCTAACCTTTCAAAAGAATACCCTTTACAATGTGGCTCATTGTTGAAGAACCTCATAAAAGAGAAAAAAAAATCTTTGTAGATGGGAAGAAACCACATTTTTAATTTTCAAACGATACTCCGCATAAAATTATGTTTGAAGAAATACGCATGGTATTTGGTTAGTGGCCGTTGATGACAAACCCCATAAATCCCCTTTATCTACGCCTATTACGATTAAGCAAATAACGACAGTATCTGCTTAAATAAAAAAATTGTAATTCACCTGATAGCTTGAAACTACCTTCCATAAATATACTCTTGGGGCACAATTTTGAAAAAATGATTTCCTAATTTTGAATTCTTGCTCCTTATTAGTGGCGATCTTCGAGTCATTCTCCCACAAATAGGGTACGATGAGTAAAATTGAAGAAAAAAGCGCCCTAATCACTGATCGCGTATTATGGATGTATTTTTCCATATCAGAGGTGAGGCTAATTGTTAGAGAGAATGTATAATTTCCTAACACCAACAGGTATATAGCAGCACCAGAAAAATTCTATGTTTGATTTATGGCTAGGAACTTTACAGTTTCAAAATTCCGGGACTATAATGCGACTCTTGTTATTGGGCTAAAAAATATAGAATCGAACAACACTCATTTGTTCAGAAAGATCGCCATCACTGATATCAATAAACTGCATAGTCTAAGGGAACCTATTAAATGCCGATTCTTTCATTAACAAAATTCATCTACTTGGGGTGGGTACTATTTTTCGGGTTTCTGTAAAAAATATTGTTTAAAATGTCAAAATATATTCTGCAAATTACATTCTTATTAAAATTAATTATTCAGAAAGTTATTGTTGGGGAAAAAGCTTTTTCGTTCTTCGAAAACATCGAATAATTGTCTTTAGGGGCTCGTTAGCAGATCTAATGTACTTAAAATCTCTTTTATTTAAACACAATGATCTACATAAAAAAGAATATCATAAAAACGTTCCTTCAATTATTCCTCCACTTAATCATCCATTGCTTTATCTAAAAGTTTTAAAATTATTTTTCATTTAATAAATAAGGCCAAATTATTTGACCATAAAAATGCGAATCGATTTTTCAGCACTTCCTAAGATCGAGCCAAGCCAATGTGAACTTATGAACCAAATGGTGAACAAAACAAAATATATTTGATACATGTCCAGGTACATGCGATGTCTTGTGGCATGGTGACTGGCTAGCTGAGCTGAGCGATAAGATTCATCTCAATTATGTACTAACATTTTTACGCTGATCTTTTATTTTTCTCTTTAGTCTATCCCAGAAAAAAATGTACTTGGCTTGCATGCTCGACAACAATACCGGGCGCGACTGAAAAAAATGGTGTGATGAGATGACCCATTGTTGTTGGTATAAATAACAGTATGGATCACGCGACAAGGTAGTAACATGTCTATATCAATTAATTCGATTGTAAGGGTGGATTTGTTAAGAGCTTGAATAACTTTTTTTTAAAAAAAACGCATAAAATTTGCAAAATCTCATCGGTTCTTTTATTTGAAACGTTAGATTGGTTCCATTGACATTACTTTTTGAAGATAATTTCAGTTAAATGTTGACCGCGGCTGCGTCTTAGGTGGTCATTCGGAAAGTCCAATTTTGGGCACTTTTTCGAGCATTTCGGCCGGAATAGCCCGAATTTCTTCGGAAATGTTGTCTTCCAAAGCTGGAATAGTTGCTGGCTTATTTCTGTAGACTTTAGACTTGACGTAGCCCACAAAAAAGTCTAAAGGCGTCAAATCGCATGATCTTGGTGGCCAACTTACCGGTCCATTTCTTGAGATGAATTGTTCTCCGAAGTTTTCCCTCAAAATGGCCATAGAATCGCGAAGCTGTGTGGCATGTAGCGCCATCTTGTTGAAACACATGTCAACCAAGTTCAGTTCTTCCATTTTTGGCAACAAAAAGTTTGTTTAGCATCGAACGATAGCGATCGCCATTCACCCGTAACGTTGCGTCCAACAGCATCTTGAAAAAATACGGTCCAATGATTCCACCAGCGTACAAACCACACCAAACAGTGCATTTTTCGGGATGCATGGGCAGTTCTTGAACGGCTTCTGGTTGCTCTTCACTCCAAATGCGGCAATTTTGCTTATTTACGTAGCCATTCAACCAGAAATGAGCCTCATGCTGAACAAAATTTGTGTCGATAAAAAAGCGGATTTTCTGCCAACTTTTCTAGGGCCCATTCACTGAAAATTCGACGTTGTGGCTCGTTAGTAAGTCTATTCATGATGAAATGTCAAAGCATACTGAGCATCTTTCTCTTTGACACCTGTCTGAAATCCACGTGATCTGTCAAATACTAATGCATGAAAATCCTAACCTCAAAAGAATCACCCTTTACTATAATATTGTATTGTATATGGTCCATGAATGGTCCATGCATAATTATTATACATAGAAGTATAAAATTCACGGTGCTATAAGTATTTTTTTCTTGAGAACATTTTTATTGAATGTGTAGCTTATATTTAGGAAGAATAATAATATGGGGATAAAAAGAATATACAATTAAATATGGGTGTGATATATATGACTGATCGAAGTAATGCCAAAACATTCAGCTATAAATACCTTATATTAGATATGTAATATCAGGTATTAAACGGGCGTGCGGCAAGAATTTTCGTAAAAGCTGGGTTTAAAGTTTTCTATGCACCTCTAGCGAAAATTTCGTTTACGCCTCAATAACGCAGTTTCTCCATGTATTGCTTACGCCCGGTGGTATGCACCTCTAACGAAATTTCCAGTATCCATAAGAATTACATAGCTATATTTGCTGAGGAATATTCGGTTAGGCGTTGTTATCGACTGTTTAAATTTTGCTCCCATAAGAAACAAAGATTATAAATTGTAGGAAGATAGGAAATTAGCTACTGAGGAGATCGAACCATTTACCGGGTTAGTTTCATACTCGAACCAAACACGTATACTACAAGTATTGACATAGCATTAAAATGCAAATAAAAAGAAATTAAGTGCACGAAATAAATAATGTTAGCACAATTAAAACAGTCGATAATGACGTGTCATGAAGTTTAATTTCTTTGCTGAAGCCCGGTATGCTACCATTAAAGGCCGCTAAAGAAATTTTCGCCCTTCTTATCGATTGTTTACATAAAAAATGTATGGCAGAACCAGGGCTGTGGAGTCGAGCCAATTTTGCTCGACTCCGACTCCAGCATTTTTCATCAGCTCGACTCCGACTCCGGAGTCGACTCCGGGTAGTATAACTAAATCTCATTTTAATACCACCAATTTGTAGTTCTATTGTGGGGGTATCGTAAGTGGATCGATATAAAGTATCGTATTTATTTATGTGTGCAAAAAAAGGTCTTAATTTCACATTAGATGCCAATTGAACTCTATATTTCAAATTTAGGGCAATGTTTAATAAATAAAACAAGTATATACGGCCGTAAGTTCGGCCAGGCCGAAGCTTATGTACCCTCCATCATGGATTGCGTAGAAACTTCTTCTAAACATTGCCATCCACAATCGAATTACTTAAGTTGCGGTAACGCTTGCCGATGGCAAGGTATCTTAAAACCTCCTAACACCATCTTCTAAATTGTATCCATACGTGGTATATATTAAATCAAAAAAGATCGATCCAATACGTATATAATTCAGTTTGACAAAGTAGACATAAAATTTTGACAAAATTTTCTACAGAAAAAAATATTAAAAAATTTTCTATGGAAATAAAATTTTCACAAAATTTTCTATAGAAATAAAAATTTTGACAAAATTTTCTATAGAAAGAAAATTTTGACAAAAATTTCTACAGAAATAAAATTTTAACAAAATTTTCTATAGAAATAAACTTTTGACAAAATTTTCTATAGAAATAAAATCTTGGTAGATTATTTTTGGCTCTAGTGGCAACCATGGTTATGAACCGATATGGACCAATTTTTGTGTGATTGGACCAATTTTGGTATGGTTGTTAGCGACCATATACTAACACCACGTTCCTACTTTGAACCGGATCGGATGAATTTTGCTCCTCCAAGAGGCTCCGGAGGTCAAATCTGGAGAACGTTTTATATGGGGGCTATATATAATTATGGACCGATATGGACCATGTTCCAAATTACAACCGGATTGGATGAAATTTGCTTCTCTTGGAGACTTCGCAAGCCAAATCTGGGGATCGGTTTATATGGGGGCTATATATAATTATGAACCGATGTGGACCAATTTTTGCACGGTTGTTAGAGACCAAATACCAATATCATGTACCAAATTTCAGGCGGATCGGATAAAAGTTGCTTCTCTTTGAGGCTCCGCAACCCAAATCTGGGGATCGGTTTATATGGGCGCTATATATAATTATGAACCGATGTGGACCAATTTTTGCACGGTTGTTAGAGACCATATACCAATACCATGTACCAAATTTCAGCCGGATCGGATGCAATTTGCTTCTCTTTGAGGCCTCGCAAGCCAAATCTGGAGATCGGTTTATATGGGGTCTATATATAATTATGGACCGATGTGGACCAATTTTTGCATGGTTGTTAGAGACCATATACCAACACCATGTACCAAATTTCAGCCGGATCGGATGAAATATGCTTCTCTTAGAGGCTCCACTAGCCAAATCTGGGGATCGGTTTATGTGGGGGCTATATATAATTAAGGACCGATATGGACCAATTTTTGCATGGTTGTTAGAGACCATATACCAACATCATGTACCAAATTTCAGCCGGATCGGATGAAATTTTCTTCTCTTTGAGGCTCCGCAAGCCAAATCTGGGGATCGGTTTATATGGGGGCTATATATAATTATGGACCGATGGGAACCAATTTTTGCATGGTTGTTAGAGACCATATACCAACACCATGTACCAAATTTCAGCCGGATCGGATGAAATTTGCTTCTCTTTTAGGCTCCGCAAGCCAAATCTGGGGATCGGTTTATATGGGGGCTATATATAATTATGGACCGATGTGAACCAATTTTTGCATGGTTGTTAGAGACCATATACCAACATCATATACCAAATTTCAGCCGGATCGGATGAAATATGCTTCTGTTAGAGGCTCCACAAGCCAAATCTGGGGATCGGTTTATATGGGGGCTATATATAATTATGGACCGATGTGGACCAATTTTTGCATGGTTGTTAGAGACCATATACCAACACCATATACCAAATTTCAGCCGGATCGGATGAAATATGCTTCTTTTAGAGGCTCCACAAGCCAAATCTGAGGGTCCCTTTATATGGGGGCTATACGTAAAAGTGGACCGATATGACCCATTTTCAATACCATCCGACCTACATCGATAACAACTACTTGTGCCAAGTTTCAAGTCGATAGCTTGTTTCGTTCGGAAGTTAGCGTGATTTCAACAGACGGACGGACGGACGGACGGACGGACGGACGGACGGACGGACGGACATGCTTAGATCGACTCAGAATTTCACCACGACCCAGAATATATATACTTTATGGGGTCTTAGAGCAATATTTCGATGTGTTACCAAAACGGAAATGAAACAAAGTTAGATAATACGCCCCATCCTATGATGGAGGTATAAAAAATAATGATATAAATACCCGATCAATAATATTGAGAACAGTATACCAAACAGTAACAATTATTGCATACAACTGAAATCCTTTAATAATTTGTTGCGCGGCTATAGTAAAGGTTTATATTCCGCTATTATGCAAGCAAGCTA
>PGFW01009405.1:8902-23002 GCA_003123925.1 Haematobia irritans | reverse complement strand
TACTTCACAGGATGACCATTAAAACTTGTTCATCCTTGGTGGATCTGAAAACACTAATTAAGGTAAGCAGAATGTTTTGGTGTCTAGATGGTCAATTTATCCAAAATCAAACGCCTTTGTTAGATGCGTGTATGAAAAATTTTGTATCACGTTTTTACTTTCGTTAGTTGTACATTATTTCAAATAAATAAAATTTACAATTAATTAAAATAAAAAAACAATATGGTCTTATAAAGTGTCGCTAGAAAATATTATAATAATCAATTTATCAATTATGTTTACACGTATTGATGAATCATTACATCAAATGATGAAATCTATTACGATCATATTTGATGAATGGATTGCGTCAAATTTAGGGAAAAGTTCATCGCTATGACGAAAGGCGTTTGTAGCGATGCACGAACGAGATCGTACTTGAAGGAATTGCATCATCGCATGGATGAAAGAGAATAATCGCAGATACGAAAAATATCATCACATAGATGGAAATACATTCATCATCTGGACGGCTAACATAGTCGTGTATGGGATGTAAATAAGTTTCATCACAGGGGTGAATCAAATTCATCAACTATGACCGAAAAAATCGTGTCAATGCGGATGAAATGCTTTACGTTAGCCTCATTGTTTGACGAAAAATTCGTCACCCGTGATGTTAAAAGATTCATCCCTCATGACGTACTTTTTCCTTCAGTCGTTGCCTTAAAATTGTAAAATTTATCTGGTATTTTAGGCTCACAAAAACGTGTATCGGATTAAGTTTTTATCGGTCCATTTGGTAATGCCATATATAGTAATGCTACATATAGACCGACTTCACTTCTTGAGGGTGTAGAAAGCGCACTTATCATGAAAATTGCTTGAAACTCAATGTAAAATTTCCAGATTTTACTTCTACAGATTTAAGATTTCAAATCAAGACGTTATTTTATAATTTTCTTGCACACTTACAAGAGATGTTAATGATTCCTCTAAAACTCAAACAAAAATGGTTCTTCACTAAATCCAGAATCTGATATCAGTCCTCATAGGTGAAATCTTTTAAATTTATCTTCTGTGAATTGTCCTCAAGTCCTCAAGCCCTCCTGAAATTTCAAAGAACCCTAAATTTGGTTCATGGTGTGGGTATTTTAAGATTCGGCCCGCGCCGAACTTACTGCTGTATATACTTGTTTTTACTAACATTGTGTTCCACCCTAGTGCACTAGCCAACTTAAATTTTGAGTCTATAGATTTGTAGAAGTCTATCAAATTCTGTCCAAATCGGGTTGATATTTAAATGTATGTATTTGCGACAAACCTTAATATATAGCACCCAACACATTTGACGGATGTGATATGGTATCGAAAATTTAGATCTACAAAGTGGCCCCGCCCGACTTTAGACTTTCCTTACTTGTTTATTAATAATTTAGTTCAATCGAAACATAAATTTGCGAGAACTCGCCATAAAGCAGACTTTTTGTCATCAAACCAATAAGTTCGGTGCGCTTTCCCTGCAAGTATGGTATTGATCTTTGGTTTCTGATACTAACAACAAGACCACCCTCATTTTCATATGTTCCTCTTCTATGGTCTTTGGTGTTCACTAAACCATTAGTATACATATTTCAGTTTTCGCTGTATAGCCGATTACTGAAAGATGGGATTACGGTTCAAAATGCAAGATTTTCCAATTTACAAATTAAATTATTATTCGCAGCTCTTATGACAACGTAGATTAAGGAACTTGATCATAGAGGTCATTGAAAAGGAACGCCGGATACTTAATCTATACACGCCAGCCCTGTACATTGTTTCAAGTTCGGGAATGAACCTTTCCACAGCCTTTAGTATAGATTCTGGTGGGCTAATAAGCACAGTTTTGGGCCCATTTATGCCCAAATTCTTATGCCCAGAAAATATCTAGGAATTTCCCTTACAAATTGAATCATCTTTACTCACTGCTGCCCATCATCTCTTCATATACTTCCAAATCGCTTAATCTTATTTTTATTGTAAATTAAGAATAATTATATATTTTCAGAAATCCGATAGCCAGCACGAGGCACAAATTTTTTTTTATAAAGTATAGAATCATTTTGTGTTACCATAAGCTAATAATATAATACTTCACCTTTCTCTTAAGAAATACCAAACAAATATAAGAAACATAACAAAAAATGTGCGCGAGAGCTTTTATGTAGGAAATAAAAACACAATTTGAAGAATTTGAAACAACTCCATTCAAAAATCAGAAAATGCTTTTAGCGGCATTTGTGGAGGTACTCGCATCGTGACTTTTAACAGCTCCGTTACTTTCGTGAAAAACATCATGAGACGTTTATTTCTGATAAAGTGAAGACCAACAAATCTCTAAGAGTCCTGTTGGACCTCTTTCAACAAAGACTTGCAATAAAGCAAGATTTATTTTCAAAAGTCTCAAATGGTAAACGAGTACAGAATTTTCAAAAAGACATGTATTTCCTTTTTTTCCAACACAGCAAGTACAGTCTTAAAGAAAGGTTCATACAAGCCGACAAAAAATAGAATTATATTATTGTATCTTGGCCGAAGATGTGACAAAAACAGTAAGCGTTCAGTTTGCGCAATTAAATTGTTGGGCATTGTGTTGTTTTAACACGCACAGCGCACTGATTCTTTTCTTGTTTTGAGAAAGGGCGCGGATATTGCAGGAATTTTGGCTAGGAATCTCCGGCACCCTGATTGTCCATTTTCTGACGGGATTCGAGAGTGCAGGATAAGGGCCATCACACCCTGCTCACGGTGCCTCCACAACTTGAGCCCTTGGGAGCACCTTCGCCACAATTCCTGTGAATCGAAAGCAATCCGAGGAGATGGATACCGAAGGTCGAACGTGCCGTAGCCCACCGCGTCCAATGTTATTTTTACCAACGGCTTGATGGCAGATACGATTGTGAGCGTTGGCGAGAAGTACAGGTTTTGCATGTGTCCAATCAGCCCCAATCTGTGCATATAGCATATTCCGTAGTAACGAGGTTTGGAATGCTCAAATAATGCGAAGGGTGAACATCGCTGATGAGAGATTGCAATCGAAGCCCTGCCAATCCAGACGACCTCAGTCAAACAAACTATCTTCAAGGTGGATGTAGTCGTCATCTAGGGTTTTACCATGGAGAGCAATATTGGAGGCACGATAAAGTAGAAAGGAGCCCAATGTAAAGGTTTTCCAACATCCCATGGGATGACCGGCGACATTCCATCTAATGTATCCAATAGGTTTTGGGAAATTGTAGGAGATGTTTTCGGCGGTGGGATGTATCCATTTTAGATATCTGGGAAAAGTGTTAGCGCCCAAAAAACGCTTTTGGGGTACTTCTTTGTAGCGACCCACAAATACACGGAAACCTATCGAGATTAAGGTAAGAGCTAGCACGTTGTCTATGGGGGATGGGAGGATGCTTCAAAGTAATTTTAAAAGGATTCACAACATCTAGGTTCCACTGCTGACGTATATTGTAGGACTCACTGTATATAGGCGGACAATTTCACTTTCTCGCAAATTTCTCTTGCCCTTCATTTGCTTTATTGAATAAGTTTTTTGTTCGCCTGAGAAAAGGTCCGTTTTGCGAGGGAATGCCGTGGAATTGACAAATTGAAAGTAAGTTTAAGTTTCAAACTTTGTCCATTTTAAAGCTCGAATAATAAATAATTGAACAAATTGAGCTCGTTGAGTTTCGCGCGTCGGGACTTTTTTAAAATCGGTTTTCCGTTCTGACCTCCCCCAAAAGTAAAATATCGCTGAAGTGACAAGTTATAATAAATAATAGTGAAACATTTAGTGAACAACAGTAAAGCAAAGTTTTTCAAGGAACGTTTAATGACCCAATAGTTTTGTTACAAAATTAACGAAGTGAAATCATGTGTTGAACGGCATTGCATACACCATAAAAACATTGAATACAAGTGCGGGACACATAAAAATAATTAAACCTAGCGAATATATCTCTAAATCTAAATTACACAAAATTCGCCTTATTTTATTGAACATTTTCTTTTATACAGTATATTTCGTTATAGTCCACACTCGATGCCCACGAAATTCGTGGGACTGATAATCGCGAATTGGATTATAATCGAAATGAAATAGAACGAAACTGTAATTTTAATTTAATTTTATTCCATTTTTATCAATGATATGATTATGTATTATAAAAACCTAATTTAAATAGTCAGTTATTTTCTTTTGATTTAATTTAAAGTATTTAGAATCTTGTCCTAATTTTTTCAAATAGGAAGTTATGATCGATATCATTTTGGTTACAGGAAAGTCTTAACGTTTCCATTGATTTCAAAACAACATTAGTGGAGGATCGCTTTCTGCTTCAAAATTTTCTTTATCTGTATCTGTAGTAGAATCTATGAAATGTGTATGCCACATGGTCGGAAGAACAGTAAATATGTCTCAATGATATCATCGCCAAATAATCCTGCTTTCTATGTCATTGTATTACTTTGAACCCTGCTAAAAATGAAAAATTGAAGTTTGAAATGTTTTTACATATTTACGTAAAATTTTTCGCGCCTTATTGCATAAGATTCGGGTTATAACAACACCACGGCACGTTTATATATTTCAAGGCATCAAAAAGATTGTAGACTTTACGGTACTGTGGTTACTGTCTTCCCCATTCAATGGCACATAGTTGTTTTTTTCTTTTTTTTTTTTTTTTTGTTTTTTTTTTTTTTTTTTTTTTTTTTTTTTTTCCTTTTACTATCACCTGCGTATTGATGCTTGAAATACATGGATTATCCCTTGTCCAAAGGGTTGTATGAAAGCAGTTAGTATGAGGTGGAAGAAACTTGACCTTCAATAATTTGTCAAGATTTATGCGGTAACTTTGCTGACTATAGCGTGTCAATTAATAATATAATTTGTTTTATTCATTCATTATCCAATATTCTAAGTATTTCATTTCCATATTTGCACTGTCATTTCAACTATTTTTATTTGAAAAGTAATATTTTTGCTTTGACACATCTTGGATTTTTTGGTTTTCCAATTGCAAAAAAAATCTTTTTGTAAGAAACTGTCGAATTACATACAAATAAAAAGTGTTAAATCGCGACTTCTGAGTCCTCCATCCTTTCGGCGGGTCACTTTTATTAAAAATGTTGTATTTGGAAGGGCCTTGTAATAAAGGCCACTTTCATCTGCATTAAAATGCATTCGGTGGTGTAATTTCCAATTAAAGTTGGCAAATTGTCAGTTTTGAATTCTTCAGCGGTCGATACGTCATTTTCTTTGGACTCGCCTTGAATTTTTCAAAACTGAGTATTGTTTCGTTTATGCCATCGAAAAAGCCAACTCGCGTTTGGCTCAAATTCTTCTCCAATTTGACAGCAATTCTTTAGCTTTGTTTTAGAAAGTATGAGACTTGTTATGACGGCATTTTGTCCACGCATTATGGTCTTTCAACATTATGGTGGAGTCCCTTCCTTTGCCGTTTGCTCCTTCAAATTTGTTGACATTCTTGCTGGCGAATTTTTCTTAATTTTAATTATTTTTTAAACGGTTGATTTGTCCACTTTATACTTCGTACATAACTCCTCCATGTGATAAGAACTTATGTTAAAATCATTTAATAATTGTATTTTTTGTTTCACTGACAAATTTATGCGTTTACCCATTTTTTGTTGTTGTTTACAAATTAAAAGGCATATTCTAATGAAAGTACATAACTGTAACGACATACCATAAGAAATCACCTGTTTTAGGAACTTCATATTTGAATAAAGATTATTCGTTCGTGTAGAAGACCAACCAATTTTGGGATGTAAAACATACAGCGACTGGCAAAATATTCATTTTCCACCAACTACTGTGAATTATGTTGAAAGAGTATATTGGACTATATCTTAAATAAATTGTTCATATTTTACATTGTAAGTGCCACTTAAAAGAGGATTATAAGCAAAAATGGACAATATCGCGAATGGACTGTATCTCAAATATTTTATATTGATAAAAATTATATATTACACAAAAATAACCAACTTTGGACTATAAATGTAATTCTACTAGAAGCGGTGTGGCTTATAAAGGAAATATACTGTATTGCACATTTGTTATTACAGTAGGGCTGTTTTCTTTTAGCACTGGATGCAACATTTGTATGGGCTATCCTGAACATCTTTGCACTGGTGTTCTATCCAGAACAACTCGTCAGTGCAAGTCGCGCCGATGTTGCCAGATTGTATATTGATAAAGTGACGCTTCTTCGATTCACAATAGTAATTTATTGTGACTATTTTATAGAAAAACATGAAATTCAAATTGGTACAGCGTCATAAATAATCGCAGCAGTGAATATGTATTACTATTTGAGTATTTCATACATTAAAAATGCAAATTTAACTTCTTTCCTTTGATTGTTTTTAAACAGCTGATGACAGTGTTGCATATATTTGGAGATGTTCTGGACAAGCGAGTACTCTGTTTTCTTTTAGTCCTTCACGGCTTAGGGTATCCAGTGCTAAAAGAAAACAGCCCTAGTATTGATTTTGTCATTGTATTTTGTTTTCTTGTTGTCGTTACTTATTCAATCAAATCAATGAAGTATGAATGATTTTTTTTTAAATCGAACTTATTTCGTTATTTAATATCTTTTATTCAATAAATTTGTGAATATCAAAAATAATTTCCACCTACATCTCTTATTTCGAAAGGCAAGAAAAATAGATTGCGCGCTAAACAGTAGCCATGAAAAAATGGCTACTTTAGATTTTCGATTTTTTCGAACAGAACGAACGAGATTTTAATTCGGATTGATTAAATTTTTATCGTAATAAGTATTATTACGGAATTCAAGTGTGGTGGTTCGACTGAAGTTATAAATTTGGGCAATTATCATTACTTACGCCCAATTAGTCGACAGATTACTATACTTTTGGCAGATCGAACCTTTTCTAAGGTAATGACATCCCTCAAGACAGAGATTCAAGGAACGCAGAAATGCCTCTTTTTTCTAAAGAAATTAGTGTCAGTCGACCAAGCACGTTGCTAAGGCTAGCTAAGCAATTCCTTTAAATCGGCGCAAGGAATTCTTGAAGATGGGAAAAGGGAACGGTCGCTGGATGAACTGCCATCTTCCAAGAGGGATCAAAGATCGTTTGTCTCAGTAGCAAAAAACAGCTTGTGATAGTTATTGTTAACAGGGGAGCAGTGGACGGTATGATCCCAAAGCACAAGGGTTGCAACGACACTTAGCAAATATGGCCCCATCTAAACTTAAACCGCACTCTAGATAGGTTCGTGCTTTCAAGACGTCGGATATCACTCCTGATATCTACTATAACGGGTCGCTGCCTAATGGGCGAGTTTGGAATATCTATTGGCGCCAAGGAAAAGGAATCAAATTTAAACACCTCATGTGTGAATGGTTCCAGAGGAAAATAATCGAGAAGGTTCGGCGATTAAAACTAGAAGTAATATGTAATAGGTGCTTTTAGTTAATGTGGTATCACAATTGAGTGAATACTCTAAGCAAGCCTGAAAATAATTCGGGCTGCCACTTTAGCCTAACCTAACCTACTTGTTCCAAATGCATCAGAGAGTTTCAATGAAATCCGACAGTGAAGTACTATAACATCCAAAGAAACGATGCGAACAAGCTCATATAGAATTCATTGCTTTTGATTCGATTTTGCACAACATAATTGTTTCTTTCGCGACGCTGGATTTTTTGCTGGATAATAGATCATGTATATTATACTTGAGGGACAATTAAATGCTATCTCGGTTTAGAAAAACTAACCTATTAATATTGTACCGAGAAAATATATTGGCATCCTACATCCGTGAACTTGCTGCCCACCTTACTCTTTGTTTGCCGCCGTTGCGCGTTTGCCGAACTATGCATGCGCCTGTCATAAGGGATTGAGAAATCAGAATAGAAAAAGAAACAGAAATAATAGTTAAGCATTTAAAACAGTCGCTACAGTTGCGCGGAGCGTAAAACTAATATAAAAAATTTATATTCGATTATTCGCTAAAACAAGCAAATAAAAACAACCAGTCACCACTGCGCAGATTTCTGTAATAAACAAGTAGCGATTTTTATATCGTATAATGTATCCGTTCACTGAAAAAGAACAAGTGAACCAACCAGGAAGAAAACTTTTGTTAAATTTTACTATTTTATTACTAACGATGCGTATCACGCCGATATCACAAAAATAATTTAAATATTGTTAAGACAAAGTTCAAGAAAATTTATTAGACATAAATTTAATTTTTTTTCTCTGTTAAAGCAAAGGTTTGATAGTTTGAACACCCAGAAAAAGTGCCTCGAAACTTAGCAGAAAAATGTTTATCAATTTGGTTATAGCAATTTTATTTCCATTAAGTTAAATTTTTGTGTGAAATAATAAAATTTACTTGTGTCAGTAAAAAAATCCTAAACTGAAAGCAGTTAGGAATAGTTCATTAACTAGAATAAGGCATGGAACTTTACTAATACTGTTTTCTTCGCTGGGTATAAGAATTTACTACTCAACAAGAAAATAGATAACAAAGCATTCGTAAAAATAAACAAAAATCGAACTAAAACCAAGTTTCCTCAAATTTAGTAAAATTTCTTTATAAAAAAACGATACGACTGACTGCCTTTATTATAGAAAAGCTTATCATACATACGAATATACACTTTGCATAGAAAAATATTTTAGTCTCATTAGTACTAAAAGTATTCAATCCTTTTCAAAAGCTTAGGGAACACATTGTTAGAATATAGCGAAAAATTTCCTATATTTCTTTTAATCTACCTGTAGTCGAATACCTTACATCGATGTTTAATCGTATAGTTGCGCGTGGAGTTGTTTTTTAGTTGGAATCGCGTTGTTATTGGTATCAGAGAGATTGCTTTAAAAACAACCACGCGCAAAACATATCGATTACATCGATAGACAGGTTATTCGATTACAGGTAGATGAAAGAAATATAGGAAATTTTCCTATATTCTAACAAGTGTGTTTCCTTAAGTTTTGAAAGGATAGAATACTTTTTAGTACTAATGAACTAAAATAATTTTTCGTATGCCACAGTGTTATTCGTATGTATGATAAGCTTTCTTAATAAAGGCAGTCAGTGTTATCGGTTTATAAGAATTTACTTAAATTTGAGGAAACTTGGTTTTTAGTTCAGATTATTTGTTTATTTTTTACGAATGCTTTGTTATCTATTTTCTTGTTGAGCTAGTAAATTCTTATTACCCAGCGAAGAAAACAGTATTAAGTAAAGTTCCATTGCCTTATTCTAGTTACATGAACTAATTCCTAACTGCTTTCAGTTAGGATTTTTTGACTGACACACAGTGAAAATTTTTTTATTTCACACAAAAATTTAACTTAATGGAAAATAAAATTGCTAAACCAAATTGATAAACATTTTTTCCTCTAGTTTCGAAGGCACTTTTTTCTGGGTGTTCAAACTACAAACCTTTCTTTAACAAGAGAAAAAAATTAATTATGTCGTTAATAAAATTTTCTTGAATTTGTTTAACAATATCTTAATTATTTTTGTGATATCGGCGTCATTACCATCGTTAGTAATAAAATAGTAAAAATTAAACCAAAAGTTTTCTTCCCTGGCTTGGTTCACTGTTTTTTCAGTGAACGATATACACATTATTGACGATATGAAAAATCGCTACTTGTTTATTACCAAATCTGCGCATCGGTATGGTGTGCTTTTATTTGCTTGTTTTACGATATCGAATTAATTTTTATATTAGTTTTACGCTCGCGCACTGTTAGGCGACTGTTTTAAATGTAACTATTATTTCTGTTCTTTTTCTATTTCTGTTTTCTCAATTTCCTTATGAACAGGCGCATGGCATAGTCGCAACGCGCAACGGCCGCAAACAAAGAGTAAGTACGGGCAGCAAGTTCACGCATGTTAGGATGCCATATATTATTTCTCGTAATATAATGGTTAGTTTTCTAACCGATAGATAAGCATTTAACAATTGCCTCAAGTATAATATACATGATCTTATTTATCCAGCAAAAAATCCAGCGTCGCGAAAGAAAACAATTAGTGTTGTGCAAAATCGAATCAAAAGCATCATGATTTCTATATGAGCTTGCTTCGGCGATCGTTTCTTTGGGATGTTATAAGTACTTCACTGTCGGATTTCATTGAACTCTGCTGATGACATTGGAACAAGTAGTTAGGTTAGGCTAAAGTGGCAGCCCGAATTATTTTCAGGCTTGCTTAGAGTATTCACTCAATTGTGATACCACATTAACTAAAAGCACCTATTACATATTACTTCTAGTTTTAATCGCCGAACCTTCCTGATTATTTTCCTCTGGAAACCATTCACACATGAGTGTTTAAATTGATTCCTTCCTTGGCGCCAATAGATATTCCAAACTCGCCATTAGGCAGCGACCCGTTTTATAGTAGATATCAGGCAGTGATATCGACGTCTTGAAAGCACGAACATATTCTAGACGGCGTTGGTTTAAGTTTAGATGGGGCCAATATTTGTAAGTTGTCGTTGCACCCTTGGGCTTTGGGTCATACCGTCACTGCTCCCCTGAACAATAAAACTAATCCACAGAAGCTTGTTTTTTGCTACTGAGAAAACGATCTGATCCCTTCTTAGGAAGATGGCAGATCATCAGCGACGTTCCCTTTTCCGCATCTTCAAGGAATTCCTTGCGCCGATTAAAGGAATTTGCTTAGCTTAGCCTTAGCACGTGCTTGGGCGACTGGACATATTTCTTTAGAAAAAAGAGGCAGTTTCTGCGTTCCTTGAACTCTGTCTTGGAGGATGTCATTACACTATTAGAAAAGGTTCGCACTCCCAAAGTTATAGTAATCTGTCGAACTAATTGGGCTAAGTAATGATAAATTTGCCCAATTTATAACTTCAGTCGAAACCACCACACTTGAAATCGTAGATAAGTACCTATTACGATAAAAATTTAATCAATCCGATATTAAAAATCTGTTCGTTCTGTTCGAAAAATCGAAAATCTAAAGTACCATTTTCATGCGCTACTGTTACGCGCGCAATCTATTTTTTTTGCCTTTCGAAATAAGAAAGTGTTTACGGTGGAAATTATTTTGATATTCACAAATTTTATTGAATAAAAGATCATTAAAATAACGAAATAAATTCGATTTAAAAAAAATCATTCATACTTCATTGATTTGATGAATAAAGTAACGACAACAAGGAAAAACAAAATACAAATGACAAGAGATCAATACTAGGGCTGTTTTCTTTTTAGCCCTGATACCCTAAGGCCGGAAGGACGAAAAGAACAGAGTACCTCGCTTGTCCAGAACATCTCCAAATATTAATGCCAACACTGTCATCAGCTGTTTAAAAACAATCAAAGGAAAAGAAGTATAATTTTTGCATTTTAATGTATGAAATACTCAAATAGTAATAACTATTCACTGCTCGCCGATTATTTATGACGCTGTTACCAATTTTGAATTTCATGTTTTCTATCAAAATTAGCACAATAAATTACTATTGTGAGAACTCGAAGAAGCGTCACTTTATCAATATACAATCTGCAACATCGGCGCGGACTGCACTGACGAGTTTGTTCTGGATAAACAAAACCAGTGCAAAGATGTTCAGGATAGCCCAGTACATAATGTTGCATCCAGTGCTAAAAGAAAACACCCTACTGTAATAACACAGCCTGCCAATACAGTTATATTTCCTTATAACGCCCACACCCTTGCTAGTAGAATTACATATAGTCCAAAGTTGGTTATTTTGTGTAATATATAATTTTTAATCCATATAAAAATATTTTGAGATTACAGTCCATCGCGATATTGTTCCATTTTTGCTTATAAATCTCTTTTAAGGTGCCACTTACATGCAATGTAAAATATGAACAATTTATTTAAGATATAGTCCAATATACTCTTTCAACATAATTCACAGTAGTTGGTGGAAAATGAATATTTTGCCAGTCGCTGTATGTTTTACATCCCAAAATTGGTTGGTCTTCTACACGAACGAATAATCTTTATTCAAATATGAAGTTCCTAAAACAGGTGATTTCTTATGGTATGTCGTTACAGTTATGTACTTTCATTAGAATATGCCTTTAAATTTGTAAACAACAAACCAAAAAAAATGGGTAAACGCATAAATTTGTCAGTGAAACAAAAAATACAATTATTAAATGATTTTAAACATAAGTTCTTATCACATGGAGAGTTATGTACGAAGTATAAAGTGGACAAATCAACCGTTTAAAAAATAATTAAAAATTAAGAAAAAATTCGCCAGCAAGGAATGTCAACAAATTTGAAGACCAAACGGCAAAGGAAGGGACTCCACCATAATGTTGAAAGACCATAATGCGTGGACAAAATGCCGTCATAACAAGTCTCATACTTTTAAACAAAGCTAAAGAATTTGCTGTCAAATTGGAGGAAGAATTTGAGCCAAACGCGAGTTGGCTTTTTCGATGGCATAAACGAAACAATATCAGTTTTGGAAAAATTCAAGGCGAGTCCAAAGAAAATGACGTATCGACCGCTGAAGAATTCAAAACTGACAATTTGCCAACTTTAATTGGAAATTACACCACCGAATGCATTTTTAATGCAGATGAAAGTGGCCTTTATTACAAGGCCCTTCCAAATACAACATTTTTTAATAAAAGTGACCCGCCGAAAGGATGGAGGACTCAGAAGTCGCGATTAACACTTTTATTTGTATGTAATTCGACAGTTTCTTACAAAAGATTTTTTTGCATTGGAAAACCAAAAAATCCAAGATGTGTCAAAAGCAAAAATATTACTTTTCAAATAAAAATAGTTGGATGACAGTGCAAATATGGAATGAAATACTTAGAATATTGGATAATGAAATGAATAAAACAAATTATATTATTTATTGACAACGCTTCATGTCACAAAGTTACCATAAATTTGACAAATATTGAAGTCAAGTTTCTTCCACCCAATACTACTGCTTTCATACAACCCTTGGACCAGGGGATAATCCATGTTTTCAAGCATCAATACCGGCAGGTGATAGTAAAAAAGCAACTATGTGCCATTGAAATGGGGAAGACAGTACCACAGTACCTAAAGTCTTACAATTTTGGATGCATTGAATTATACTAAACGTGCGTGGTGGTTGGTTAAACCCGAATCTATCAATAAGGCGCGAAAACATTTTTACGTAAATATGAAAACATTTCAACTTCAATTTTTCATTGCAGGCAGGGTTCCAAAGTAATACCAATGACATAGAAGAGGATATTTGCGATGATATCATTGAGAACATATTTACTGTTTCTTCCGACCATGTGGGTCATACACATTTCATAGATTCTACTACAGATACAGATAAAGAAAATTTTGAAGCAGAAAGCGATCCTCCAACTAATGTTGTTTTGAAATCAATGGAAACGTTAAAGACTTTCTGTAACCAAAATGATATCGATCATAACTTCCTATTTGAAAAAATTGAGGACAAGATTCTAAAATACGTTTAAATTAAATCAAAAGAAAATAACTGACTATTTTAAATAGGTTTTTATATACATAATCATATCATTGATAAAAAATGGAATAAAATTAAATTAAAATTACAGTTCGTTCTATTTCATTTCGATTATAATCCAATTCGCGATATAGTCCACGAATTTCGTGCATCGAGTGTGGACTATAAACGAAATATACTGTATAAAGAAAATGTGTGCAATAAAAATAAGGCGATTTGTGTAATATTAGATTTAAGATATATTCGCTAGGTTTAATTATTTTATGTGTCCGGCACTTGTATTCAATGTTTTATGTGTATGCAATGCCGTTCAAACATTGATTTCACTTCGTTTAATTTTGTTAAAAAAATATTGGGTCATTAAACGTCTTCCTTGAAAAACTTTGCTTTATTGTTGTTCACTAAATGTTTCATATTATTTATTATACACTTGTCACTTCACGATATTTTACTTTTTGGGGGAGCAGAACGGGAAACGATTTTAAAAAGTCGACGCGCGAAACTCAACGAGCTCCATTTGTTCAATTATTTATTATTCGAGCTTTATGGACAAAGTAGAAACTTAACTTACTTCATT
>PGFW01009394.1:10967-25782 GCA_003123925.1 Haematobia irritans | reverse complement strand
AGGCCATAAGTTTGATGATGATAATAGCGAAATGCGATTTAAATCAGAATTCCATTGAGGACATGGGCGTCAGCGTAAACGGACCATCATCATCCAATCAGAATCATATTGCTGGCGGATACGGATGGCAATAGTTTGCAGGTTACTGATAAACTTACCGACCAACAGACTTGGCGGTTGGGAATTTTGAGCAAGTAAATGCCAATTTGAAGGTTGGTATGTTCGCCAAGCGATTGTGCGTGACTGCGAGAGCTCATATGAATCAAATGGAAGCATTAAAATAGTATAAAGAGGTAAATATTGATTATTTTATTTTTTGTTTGTTGGCAAGCAGGAAAAGGATTCGTAGATCATTAATTATTGCACTGCCCTAAGGAAATGTGTCGAGTGGAAATGTGCTAAAAGGCATATCGATTGTTGTATTTAGTATATGAAGACAAGAAAACTTAAAAGCCGATAAAACAGTTGATATATGTGTATTAGTGGATTTTTTTGGGGGTACGTAATTAAAATGATGGTTAAAATACATTCGCATGGAACATTTCGGGAGAGTCATTGTAAATTCTTTATTAGCAAGGCAGTTTAAAATACACATTCTCCAATATTGTCTAATAACTCTTTATATAATCTTCTCGGTAGAAATGATTTGCGACTCGGCTCTTATCAGCGTGTCAATTAAATTCTTTATTAAGAACATTGTAAATTCCGCATCCCTTGATTTATCGACCCTATTAAAGGTTGTCATCAGTACACAGTTCATAGAAAGTTTCATTATTTGGTTATGCGAAAACAATAGTTAACAATTTTTTGCAGCCATGCTGTCTCATCATCACTTTTTCTTCCAATTCTTTTTAAAACTTTTTGAACAGTTGTTCTCTAGCTGCATTGCAGCTCTAGCGAAATTTCTCGGCTACCATATGAAATCCTTAGACACATTTGGTAGTGAAAATATTTCCTTACAACGCTATTATCGATTTGTCTAAACAGGGAAGGCACCTGAGAAAAACCGTGTTATCTGCGAACAACTGAAATGTTCTCAAGAGTTGCTATCAGGCTTTAAGCTCGACTATGCAAATTTATTGGTTTGAGAACACAATAGTTTATAAATAATGGCAGTCATACTGTGTTATCACACATTCATTACAATTTCCATTAAATACATTTTGAAGCTCGTTTTGCCCACATCTAATGAAATTTATGCCTACCTTAAGAAATCAATAGACACTTTTTGGTTAGCCGAATTTTTCTTTGCGACGCTAATTATCGATCTTCTAAAGCCCTGTATGCACTTTAGCGGAAATTTCGCTTGCGTACCCAATTACACAGATATTGTAATCTATTCCTTATAGAGCCAATATGGCTAAACAATCGATAATAAACCGTTTTGGCCTGAATTTTTCGTTAGCCAAATATTATAGCAATCACGGTTGCCACAGTTGGTAGAATTCTTACCAAAAAAAATGGTAGATTTTTTTACTGATCGGTCATGGATAGAATTTTTTAATGTTTTGGTAAGATTTTGCATAAATTGAAATAAAAAATTTTGGAAAACAATTTTTTCTACAAAAATTAAAATTTTGACAAAAAATTATTCATAGAAAAAAAAAATTAACAAAAAAAAAAAAAAAATAAAAATATTTGATATTTTTTTTTTTCTACAGAAATAAAATTATTTGTCTACATTTTTTCTATAGAAATAAAATTTTGGCTTAAAAATTATCTATTTAGAAACAAAATTTAAACAAAATCTTCATTAGAATAAAATTAAACAAAATTTTCTATAGAAATAAAAATTTTTGACAACATTTGCTATAGAAATAAAATTTGACAAAATTTTTCCACAGAATAAATTTTGGGACAAAATTTTATAGAAATTAAAGGTTTTTGTCAAAATTTTCTATTCGAAATAAAATTTTGACAAATTTTTCTATGAAATAAAATTTTGGACAAAATTTTTCTATAGAATTTTAAAATTTTGACAAAAATTTTTCTATTAAAAATAAAATTTTCTATAAAAATAAAATTTTTGACAAAATTTTCTATAAAATAAAATTTTGACAACATTGCTATGAATAAAATTTTGACAAAATTTTCTATTAGAAACAATTTTTTTTCTAAATTTTCTATAGAAATAAAATGTTGTCCAAAATTTCTACTAAAAATAAAAATTTTTTTTTCTGGATCAAAATTTTCTATTAGAAATAAAGTTTTGTCAAAATCTTTCTATAGTGAAATAAAATGTCGCTACCCAAAAGATTCGAAAAACTCCGCGAGATGTTAATTATCGTTTATTTATATTTCACTTCCGCAATTTTAATGTAATATTTTCGTTTTTTTGAGATAACGATTTAATAAACTTATAAAAAAATAAAAATGTATATTTTCCCAATATTTCTAGCAAAACCGAAGAATTACCCAATTGGACATTGAAGAAACTTCACAATGAATTCACATTCTCCTGGGATTAAAAATCGAAAGTCGTGAAAAACACTTTGAACAAATGAATTGCCATAAAATTTGATTACCCATATTAAGGATGGTATCAATGAGCTTGTTCCAACATTCAATTGCCATTAATCAGGTATGGAAGAACACAGAACGTTCTGTGGAACAATTTTGAAAGCTGTGAATAGCCGAAAATTGGGATAATAAAAAGGCCGAAATGGAAAGAAGGGTCAAATGATGTCGGATAGTTTAGTAAGTATCTAGCTGTATTTAAAATATTTGAGAGGGTAGTGTGTAGTTTATCGATAACCGAGTCAAATATTATCTATCTCTTTCTTTCCATGGCTAAAAAGGTCATAAATTTAGGGACGGAAAATTTTTTTTGTCCCACGGAAAATGGGCGGTGGTTTTTCATATTATTTTAGGACTATGTTCCGAATCCTACACTTGAAAAAACAGTGAAACCCACAGGAAGATGAACTTTTTTTGATTAATTTTTTTTCTAGAAAATTTTGAATAGTTTAGAAATTTTTTAACTAAACAGTATATACAAGGCGCTGCATTCACCGCCGATATCACAAAATAAGTAAATATTTTTCGACAAATTCAAGAAATTTATTAGACATAAATAATTTTTTTTCACTTTTTATTAGAAAATTTTGTTATTTTGAAGGAAAAAATTGGAGTTCAAAAATTGCAAGAATGTCTTATAGTGAAGTACTTTAAGTTCATGATGGACGCGTGTAGTAAATTTTACAAATTTTAAGAATAATGAAAACTATTTTGCTGAGAAGTACGAATTTTAGTAAAACTTTTTTACTTTCATTGCGGTATAATTTTTTTCCCTCTTTTAGTTCTTTAACTAACGTACGCAAAAATTATTAGAGTTTAAGTGAAACTTTCTCCAAATATAATAATTTAGAACTTAAAATATCAGTTAAATTGGCTTTAGTGAAATAGTGAGTTCACTTTTTTTTGACGTGCTAGTCTTAATGGATGGCATTTTTTAACTCATAAGATAATTCTTTATAAAGGGCGAAATTTTTATGATCTATGGGAAATGTAGAAATAAGCAATGAAATCTTAATTGAATCCGATTAGTGGTCAAATGGTCTATTGTTGAATATTCTTGCAACATTTTCGGCCGCGTATCTTTAATAGTAGGTAAGTTAGGTTAGGTTAGGTGGCAGCCGATATATCAGCTCACATTAGACTATTCCAGTCCATTGTGATTACCACATTTGGTGAACTTCTCTTATCACTGAGTGCTGCCCCGATTCCACTTGTAAGCTCAATGACAATGGACCTCCATTTATTAGCCGAGTCGACGGCGTTCCACCTTGCAGTGAAACCACTTTTAGAGAAGCTTTGAAACCCTCAGAAATGTTCACCAGTATTACTGAGGTGGGCTGAAAAAACTTTTTTAGTGTTCGGTTCGAAGCAGGATTCGAACCCACGACCTTGTGTTATGGCAAAGGCGGGCATGCAACCAATTGCACCACGGTGGCTCTTTCAATGGTGTCTTGACGCATTTTTGGGTGTCTTCCAATGGTCAATTGAGCGGCCCTTAAATTGCCACTATCTTAGACAGTCAATTGGCCCGGTCTCGAACGATGAAATAAAATGTCATCGAACTCGCCCTCAACGCTTCGCGTGCGGTGTGCCATAAGTCACCGTCTTTTTTAAGGCCACATTATTATGGCAAGTTTGGGCACATTCACAGTTACTTAACTATTCGCCAAAATGTGACATTTTTCTGGATGCATTGGCTAGCTATTACAATGACTATTAGCCTTAATCTTTTACACAAAATCGATGATTGAAACGCGCGATAACTTTCTTGCGCCAGCTGTTTAACGAGGTTGCCAAAATATAATAGCTTTAAGCCCTATCACAACAACAGTCATGTCGATATAACGTCGTGATTCCCACTTTTTATACCCTCCCACCATAGGATGGGGGTATATTAACTTATGTCATTCCGTTTGTAACACATCGGAAATATTTGCCTCTAAGACCCCATAAAGTATATAATTATTCTGGTCGTGGCTGGAATTCTGGAGTCTGATCTGAGCATTGTCCGTCCGTCTGTTGAAATCACGATTAAAACTTCGAACGAAAACAAAGCTATCGACTTTAGAAACTTGGCACAAGTAGTTGTTATTGATTTAGGTCAGATTTGGTATTTGCAAATGGCGTTCATATCGGTCCACTTTAGTATAGCCCATATATTCGACCCCAAATTTGGCTTGCAGACCTTCTAGAGAAGCAAATTTCATCCGATCCGGCTGGAAATTTGGGTTACATGGTGTAAGATATATGATCTCTAAACAACCATGCAAAAATTGGTTCTATATCGCGTCCAATGAATTTATATAGCCCCCATATAAACGATCCCCGTTTTGGTTTGTCGGAGCTCTAAGAGAAGTACATTTCATCCGATTCGGCTGAAATTTGGTAACATTGGTGATAAGTACTATTGATCCCTAAACAAACCATGCAAATATTGGTTCTAGTATCGTCCATAATTATATATAGCCCCCATATAAAACCGTTCCCCCGATTTGGCTTTTGCGGAGCCTCTAAGAGAAGTTAAATTTCATCCTTATCGGCTGGAAATTTGCATACATGGTGTTAGTTAATATGGTCATCTAATTGACCATGCAACAAAATGGTGAACATCGCCGTCCATAATTATATACAGCCCCCAATACAAAAAACCGCATCACCAGATTTGACCTCCGGAGCCTCTTGGAAGGACAAAATTTCACTGATACAGTTGAATTTTGGTACGTAGGTCGTTAATATATGGCTCAACACCATGCACAAATAGGTCGAAATCGGTCCATAATTATATATAGCCCCACTATCAACCGATCCCCAGATTTGTCTCCGGAGCCCTTGAAGAGAAAAATTCATTCCGATTCGGTTGAAAATTGCGTATACGTGATGTTAGTATTATGCCGTATCCAACACCATTGCAGAATTGGTTTCATATCAGTCCATAATTATATTATAGCCCCATATAAAGCGATCCCCAGATTTAACCTCCGGTGCCTTTTTGGAGAAGCAACAAATTCAGTCCGATTTTGGTACGTGGTGGTAGTATATTGATTATTTAACAACCTTGCCAAAAGTGGATCGATATCAGTTCATAATTCATATATTAGGCCCCAATATAAACCCGATCCCGATCAATAGATATCTTGGGTTTGAAGCCTCTTGGAGGAGCAAATTTCATTCCGAGTCACGTTTGAAATTTGGTAATTGTGCTAGTATATTGGCCGTAAGAACCATGCCTAACTTGGTCCATATCGCCCGTCTATTGTTATAAAATATATTAAGCCCTCAGATAAATCGATCCCTAATCACAAAAAATTTGGTCCATATTTCAAGGTTCATATTGTATATTTAGCCCCATATAAGCGACCCATATTTCAATTTCTGGCTCTCTACGTACCGTGCCAAAAGTAACATATCGAGTCGTTAATTACTTTGTAGACGACCTATACATAACTTTTTGGTCTAATATATACCACGCGTATGGACTACTCACAATTTAGAAACCGATGTAAGAAGTTTTAAGATACACAACCAAGTAATTCGATTGTGAATGACTGTTTTCGGTTTAGAAGTTTCTGCGCATCCATGGTGGGGGTACATAAGATTCGGCCTTGGCCGAACATTAAGGGCGTATATACTTGTTTAATATAATAGTAAAACTAATAATGCATTTTCTTATGGTAGCAAAATTTTCGTAGAGTGCGGACTTTTAGAAATCCCAAGTACCAAGGAACACGTTCGTTATCGGCATTCATATATTCAAACAAGAAATTTTATTTTACAATGTATGGTCAGTTTTTCCAGATTCCGTGAAAGCGATTTGTTTACATGTTACAATACGAAATGCATAGCAAAACTGAATTATAGTCGTTGTTATCGACATTAACATTTTCTGACCCTGGACATTTCTATTACAACGTAGATCAGTTTCTTTCCAGATTCGTGAAACCGCTTTTATCTATTGTTTTAATTTTTTCAAAAGAAATGCATAGCCAAACTGAATTATAGACATGCTAATTCAGAATTTTTCGCCTATTTGCACCGTGCAAAAATTTCCCTATAAAATTCAAAATACACTAAAACATTTCAGAATAACTTCAAATTGCCAATAGTATATCGGTATTGGACAATGTATAGTTCCTGTTTACTGATATATATCATAACTTAAATTTTTCTATTTTTTTCAGGTTTCGTAAATGACTATTCAAAAAGCAGTTGCCAAACTTAAGATGATGTGGCCCCCCCCCCAAACCCCCCCCCCTTTTAAATTTGGATGGTTCAATTGTTGGTTAAATTTGCGTATTGATCGTGAAATATGAAAAGAAACCGGACCATCACGTAGAAATTAGAGAAATTCTAAGAAATCCCACAACCCTCAAACCATTAAGCCACAGCCAGAAAATCATACACTCCCATCATGACTATCAATCGGGACAATGAGTGGTTTTACTCAAAACACACACACACCCACTTTCTATCACCCACTATCACCACTTGTTAAAATATCATTTACATTGCCTTTTGTGACAATTTACGCCTTGGTACATTTCCCACACCCAAAAAAGAAACAATTCCTGATTAATTATCATATCAGAATGTAGAAAAAAAAAAAAAAAAAAAACAGGAACATAGAATGAGAACGACTCTTGTTATCGGCTACCGATTTGATGTCTTGCAGGAAGTACCACACAGATCATCTTTATATGGGTACGCGTTTTTTTCGGAGATCTGGTGATACTTCTGCATTACCACCTCTTTGGAAATATTATTGTCATACAATGTTTGGAACTTTGTCATGATTGTGTTAATGATGTTGTTGTGATCTTGATCCAATAAGAAAAAAAAGCCCAAATGAAGACCACACAATGCGATTGCATTGCCTTGGTAGGATGATTGTTGATCATTGATTTTACACTATCTTTAGAGGAAAAAGATGAGAGCGCTTGAGCCAAACAAGTCTATCTCCTTAGATTAGTGAATCCAAGGCAAATTAAACGGAAACCAAACAGCACTTGATCTCTTGTAGATTTATTCAACCAAGAAATCTCAATTCATTTGGCCAAGCGCTTACAGACAATCAGAGCAGGCGTGCCAACGCCACAATGGGACGAAAATGGCCTTTCAGAAAATTTCTGTGGAGATTTTCATTAGAAATTGGCCGCCCATTTATAAATGGCCTTTTGATGTAGATCAAATCAAACTGATAGTGGAGAATTTATATTTTTATTGTGTTATTTCTGCTAATTAAATTTAAATATTTTTTAATTACTTTAGGTTCCTTTTTATTAAACTAATAAAGCTAAAAAAAAAAATATTTTTTTTAAATTAAAAATTTTAAATTTTTATTAAAAAAAAAAAGTACACTAGAAAAAACGGTTGTTATAAAACTGAAACTAAATGAACATAATATTTTTTCTGCAAAACGTATTTTATTTTAGTTTATTTTTAAAATTTTGTAAGTTTTTTTCTTCAGTCCAAGTATGTCTCAAAAATTTATTGAATTAAATGGCAGTAAAATTTCAATGACATACAAATTTCCGGTTCAATTCTAGGTTAGGTTATGTGGCAGCCCGATGTATCAGCCTCACTTACTTACCACTTGGTGAACTTCTCTCTTAACTCTCTTCACTATTCTAACTAAAAAAGAAGAAGTTGTTTCGTATACTTCTCACAAATAGTAACAGTTTTGGCTGATAAGTCCCTGGGTCTGACACATAGATTGGCGTCGCTAGTTATTAAATGCATATTTATTTTTATATACTACCTTCAATGATTCTGTCAAAATTTGACGTCTATAAGTAATTAGTTTGTGAAGATAGAGCGTCTTTTTGTAAGCAACTTTTGCTTATGTTTGAAAAAGAATGAAAAAAAGGAATTTCGTGTTTTGATAAATACTGTTTTCTGAAGGGAAAAAATACGGTGATTTATATGAATGACCGTAAAATGGAGTTGATCGAGATATCAGAGCCTTAAAGATCATCAAAGGAACGGTGTTGGTCATATTATTATCAATATTTGGATATACGGAAGTTTCTCTGCACAAATGGGTTGCCGCGCGAGCTCAATTTGACCAAAAACAACAACGTGTTTATGATTCTGAAGCGGTGTTTGCGTTAGTACACCCGAGTTTTTCCGTCGATATGTGTTGACAAATGGATGAAACATGGCTCCATCACTACACCCTGAGTCCAATTCGACAGTCGGCCCTGAGTGGACAGCGAACCGGTGAACCGTCTCCGAAGCGTTAGGAAAGACTCAAAAGTCTGCTGGCCAAAGTAATGGCCTCTGTTTTTTGGCGGATGCGCCATGGAATAATTTTTATCGATTTCTTGAGAAGGGAAAACCATCAACAGTGACTATTATATGTCGTTATTGGAAGCGTTTGAAGCGTCAAAATCCGCTGCAAACGGCCCCATATGAAGATGCGAAGATGCGGCCTGTTTTTTTGGGGATGGCGCATGGAAATATTTTTATCGATTATTCTTTTGAGAAGGGAAAAACCCATCAACATGACTATTATATGTCGTTATTGGGAGCTTGAAGTGTCAAAATCGCTGCAAAACGGCGCCCCATATGAAGAAGGAAAAAAGTGTTGTTCCACCAAGACAATCGCACCGTGCCACAAAGTCATTGAAACGATGGCAAAAATTCATGAATTGAGTACGCTAATTGCTTCCCCACCACCGTATTCTCCAGATCTGGCCCAGCGGACTTTTTTTCTTCTTCTTCAGATCTTCAAAAG
This sequence comes from Haematobia irritans, assembly GCA_003123925.1. Taxonomy (NCBI): domain Eukaryota; kingdom Metazoa; phylum Arthropoda; class Insecta; order Diptera; family Muscidae; genus Haematobia; species Haematobia irritans. Next base: position 16,532 of record PGFW01009394.1, on the reverse strand, counting down.
GATGCTCGCCGGGAAAAAAAATTTGGCTGCGCAATGAGAAGTGATCGCCGGAAACTGAGGACTTATTTTGAGCAAAACCGAAGGAGTACTACCAAAATTTGGTATCAAAAAATTGAAAGGTCGTTATAGATCGTTCGTGTCGCTCTTGAAGCGAACGATGTTGAATAATAATAAACAAATTTTGTACAAAAAAAATGGTGTTTTTCTTTGTTAGACCGGGGACTTATCAGTCAACCTGTTATGTATGAACTACAGCGTGGTTAAAATGGGCAATGATCTGGCGCCTAAGGATTTTTTTCTTTATTTTTATACCCTGCCGCCACACTGTCCGTCTGTTACGTCCGTCCGTCTGTCTGTGAACACATTTTTGTGATCAAGTCTTAGGTCGCAGTTTTTAGTCCAATCGACTTCATTTTGCATAAGATTTCTGTAATTGGGTCAGAATAGAACCCCTATTGGATTGTGAAAAATCGGTTCAGATTTAGATAGCTTCCCATATATATCTTTCGCCCGATATGCACTTACATGGACTCAGAAGCCAGAGTTTTACCCTGATTTTGCTGCAAATTTTACTCAAGAGAACAATTAGTACTCATAGTCAAGTATTTGCCAAATTTGATTGAAATCGGTTTCAGATTTAGATGATAGTCCATATATTATCTTTTCGCCCGATATGGACTCAAGAAGCCAGAGTTTAGCCAATTTGGTTGAAATTTTGCACTAGGAGCTGCAAATTAGTAGTGCAGTCAAGTGTGCTAAATTTTATTGACATCGGTTCAGATTTAGATTATAGCTCCCATATATATCTTTTTTGCCCGATATGGACTGATATGGCCCCAGAGCCAGATTTTTACTCTAATTGCTTGAAATTTTGCAACAGGAGAACAATTAGTACTCATGTCAAGCTGTTGCGAATTTGATTGAAATTTCGCCGTTCAGATTTTAGATACTAGCTCCCATATTATATCTTTTCGCCGATATGGACTTATATTTGGCCCCAGAAGCAGGAGTTTAAGCCCAATTTGTTTGAAATTTTAGCACTTAGGACGTTACAATTAGTAGTGTAGTCAAAGTGTCGCTAAATTTTTATTTGAATCGCGTTTTCAGATTTTAGATATAGCTCCCATATATATCTTTCGCCCGATTTTCGTCATATGCACCACATAATTCAAATTTTGACAGAGAGTAGAATTTAACATACTTAAGTATGATGTTCAAATTTAGTTGAAATCGTTCGAGATTTCGATATGTTCCATATATATGTTTCTTTCCGATTTGGCGAAAATGGCTTAAATACACACATTTTTCCTTATACAAATCGAAAGTCCGAAACTTGTTAAAAATTGACTCAAATTTCCTTTATTTCTCAATACACATCTATCGACAATAATCATTAAATACACTTTTACAAAGTTGCCTCAAAATTCTGTTCAGATTTAAATGTTTCTACATGGACGGTTTTTGATTATGTATCGAAAATGTGGATCTACAAAAAAGTGGTGTATGAGTTATATATAGTCGGCCCCGCCCGACTTTTTGACTTTCTTACTTTGTTTTAGTTCATTTTTGCTTTTTTTCGAAAAATGCATTTGTAAATGCGTAGTTTAAAAATCCAAAAATGTCGAAACATATTCGTTAATTTAATGAATCTCAAAATTGGAATACAATTTTAGTTCAATTTTTTGCCCACGAGATAGTTCATTCTTTCCCATAATGTAGTATACTTTTTTTCCTGTGTAAGCTTATCTTCTATACGGTTTGTTCCACTCGGCAAACTTTATTAGGCATAAATAATTCTTTTCAATTGTTTAAGGGAGTTTCGTAGTTTGAAGGACAAAATTGGAATTCAAAATTGCAAAAGTGATTTTAGCACCATAAGAAGTTGAAGATAGGGGCATTTGTGGTAAAATTTAAAAATTTTAAGAAATTCTGAACTATTTTGTGGGGAAATATGAATCGTTATGTTCCATTTGTATACCCTCCACCACGCTAGGGTGGGATATACAAACTTTGTCATTCCATTTGTAACAAAACGAAGAATTTTTTTATATATATTTTAGGTCGTGGGTTGAAACTCTAATTCGATATACACAGAAAAAATATCATCAAAATATTTTCAATTAAAAAAATGATTGAATTTGAAAAATGTTTCAATTGATTTTTTTTATTTATTTATCAAAATGTTATAATATTTAATTATCTAAGAAAATTGGCCTCAGGGATATATGACATTTTAGAGGCTCGTTGATCACAGAAAAAAAATTTCACCAACATTTTTCCCATTTAATATTTTAATTAAGTTAAAATAAAACAAGTATATACGCCGTAAAGTTCGGCCAGGCCGAAGTTATTGTACCCTCCATCATGGATTGCGTAGAAACTTCTTCTAAACACTGCCATCCCACAATCGAATTACTTAAGTTGCGTAACGCTTGCCGATGGCAAGGTATCTTAAAACCTCCTACACCAACTTCTAAATTGTATGTAAGTCCATACGGTGGTATATTATTAAATCAAAAAAGATCGATCCAATACAAGTATATAATCAGTTTGACAAAGTAGACATTAAAATTATTGACAAAATTTCTACAGAAATAAAATTTTAACAAAATTTTCTATAGAAATAAAAATTTTCACAAAATTTTCTATAGAAAGAAAATTTTGACAAAAATTTCTACAGAAATAAAATTTTAACAAAATTTTCTATAGAAATAAACTTTTGACAAAATTTTCTATAGAAATAAAATCTTGGTAGATTATTTTTGGCTCGAGTGGCCAAACCATGATTATGAACCGAATATAATTTTAACAAAATTTTCTCTAGAAATAAAATTTTGACAAAATTTTCTCTAGAAATAAAATTTTGACAAAATTTTCTATAGAAATAAAATTTTGACAAAATTTTCTATAGAAAGAAAATTTTGACAAAATTTCTACAGAAATAAAATTTTAACAAAATTTTCTATAGAAATAAACTTTTGACAAAATTTTCTATAGAAATAAAATCGGTAAGTTATTTTTGGCCGAGTGGCAACCATGATTATGAACGAATATAATTTTACAAAAATTTTCTAAGAAATAAAATTTTGACAAAAATTTTCTATAGAAATAAAATTTTGAAGCAAAAATTCTTCTATTAGGAAATAAAATTTTAGTAGTATTTTTGCTCTTAGTAGCACATGATTATGAACCGATATGACCAATTTTTGATATTTGGATGAATATGCTCTTTTAGAGGCTCCACAAGCCAAATCTGGCGACCGGGGGAATCGTTTATATGGGGGCTATATTAATTATGAAACCGATGTGGACAATTTGCATGGTTGTCAGAGACCATATACAATAGCATGTACAAATTTCAGGCGGATTCGATGAATTTGCTACCTTGAGGCTCCGAACCCAAATTCTGCGGGATCGTTTATATGGGCGCTATATATAATATGGACCGATGTGGACCAAATTTTGGCACGGTTGTGTTAGAGACATATACCAACACCAGACCAATTTCAGCCGGACGGATGCAATTGCTTCTCTTTGAGGCTTCGCAAGGCCAAAATCTGGAGATCGTTATATGGGGTCTATATATAATATATGGACCGATGTGGACAATTTTTGATAGTGGTCAGAGACATATACCAACATCATGCTACCAAATTTCATCCCGGATGGGATGAAATTTGCTTCTCTTTGAGGTCCCGCTCCGGCAAAGCCAAAATCTGGGATCGTTTATTATGGGGGTATATAAATTTACTGGACCAATGTGGACAATTTTTGCAATGATTGTTAAGAGACCATTTATACCAACATCATTGTACCAATTTCAGCCCAGATCGGTAAAATTTGCTTCTCTTTAGCTCCGCAAGCCAAAATCTGGGGGGGGGATCGGTAGTATTGCGGGCTATATATAATAATGAACCAATGGTGGACCAATTTTTGCATTGATTGTTAGAGACTATATACAACACCCATGCTACCAAATTCAAGCCGGATCGGGATGAAATATCGCTTCTGTTAGAGGCTCCACAAGCAAATCTGAGGTCGCCTTTATATGGGGGCTAGTACCGTAAAAAGTTGGACGATAGGCCCATTTCAATACCATCGACTAACATCGATAACAACTACTTGGTTCAAGTTTCAAGTCGATAGTTGTTTCGTTCGGGAAGTTTAGCGTGATTTCAACAGACGGACGACGGACATGCCTTAGATTCAGACGCAGAATTTCCACCACCGACCCAGAATATATATACTTTATGGGGTCTTAAGGAGCCGAATAATTTCGATGTGTTTACAAACGAATGACAAAGTTAAGTAATAACCCCATCTCATGGATGGAGGAGTATAAAAAATATTTTCTTTATTTATTGAAAATTATTTTTTAAAATTAAATTTAAACGTTTTGTTAAATATCTTCCCATTATGCCGAAGGAGTAAACAATGTCATCATTATAGGCCATTGTCATTGCCACCACCAGCACCACAATCATCGCCATCATCATCACCATCATTTACTAATGGAGTTGTTATTTAAGAAATGTAAACAAATATTTTATTTTATTTGTCTGCTATTTAATAAAGACAGAGTCCAAAAGAAAATGACGACCAAGACGACAATATTATCCCATTATCAAAAGAAACAAAAACTAAACAAGAAGAAGAATAGACAAATGGTGGAGGTCCATAGCATGGATTCACAACTCTCACGCTATCACCATTATCTGGCATCACACTTGCGATGCACTCTGATGCGATGCAGTTAGTTCCTTGATGTTGGGCTATTATAGGCTGCATATGCCTGGCGGCTAAAAGGTCTTGTCATTGATAATTGGAATATCAAGATTATCATCAGCCACACACTAACCTCTTGCTATATGGTGATAATAGGGTATATAGGGCATTTTTACCACCAAGGAAGTATGTAATTATTTACTGATTGATTATCCCTTTATCTGCAGGTTTATTTGCTCATTCCATTTAAGATGTTCAATTAGGAAAACACTTTATCATATCGAGGGCCGGAATTGGTTTAGGGTTTAAGACAACATATATGGTTAAACACATTAATTGGAGTTTTCTAATATATCACTGACCATGATAGGTTAGGGTATTCAGATAAAGGTGTTTGTGTGTTTGGTGGGATATGAAACGGCATATTATTACATTGTACAAACATTTAAACATTACAAGAATTTATATATTTACAAGATTATCTCGGAGCCATATTTAATAATATTAAAACACTAGGTAGTATATAATTATAATGCATTCCCCCATGATCCGATATTCCGATTCGGAAAAAGCAAGAATTTAGTTTTCCAAAAACGAAAAAATGAAAGAGAATAATATTGCCAAAATTAAAGTTTATATGTTTTAGGGTAACAAATTTTTTCGATTTAAAATTTCGAATTACAATTCGGGGGATAAGCTAGATATAAAACAATTGGGAATTGAACTCATCACCCTTTGTATGCAAGACAGATATGGTAACCATTCAACCCTATTTGTTTCCAACATCGGGGGATTATAATTTTACCCAGCAAATTTGTTTAATCTATTTTCTGGGTGAAA
>PGFW01009377.1:9194-20304 GCA_003123925.1 Haematobia irritans | reverse complement strand
TGAGGTATGGATGAGGAACTGTAAATACGAAGCTCTCGGTGAGAAACTTTTACTCAAAAAATAGCAAATGCCGATTTTACGTTTTTGCCTCCAAAAATTACGATATTAGCTCAGTCAACAATTTGTTCGTTTACACATTTAGAGCCACCAAAACAGAGAATACATTTGACAATAGTCAGATAAAGAATTGCAAGTTTTTGCTATAGATTCATACATGTAGGAGCTATACCTCACTTTACATCTACAGTATTAGATATCACGGTTGCCACTCGTGCCAAAAATAATCCACCAAAATTTGAAGAAAATTTTATCAAAAATCGACCAAATTACAAAAAATATCTGAAGTTGTTGATTCAAATTTAGTGGTTACTATATATAAAAATTTTGTTTTATTAGAAGAAATGTTTTTTATGGAATTATATAGAAATTTTGTTAAAATTCTTATTTCTACAGAAAGTTGTCAAAATTTTATTTCTATAGAAAATTTTCGGCAAAATTTTATTTCTATAGAAAATTTTGTCAAATTTTTTTCTATAGAAAATTTTGTCAAAATTTTATTTGTATAAAAAATTTTGTCAAAATTTTATTTCTATAGAAAATTTTGTCAAAATTTTATTTCTATAGAAAATTTTGTCAAAATTTATTTCTATAGAATTTTTGTTCAAATTTTATTTCTACAAAACAAGTTGTCAAAATTTATTTCTATAGAAAATTTGGCAAAATTTTATTTTCTATAGAATTTTTTTTCAAATTTTTATTCATATAGAATTTTTTCAAATTTTTATTTTATAGAAAATTTTGTTAAAATTTTTTTTATAGAAAATTTTGTCAAAATTTTATTTCTATAGAAAATTTTGTCAAAATTTTATTTCTAATAAAAATTTTGTCAAAATTTTATTTCTATAGAAAATTTTGTCAAAATTTTATTTCTATAGAAAATTTTGTAAATTTTATTCTTACAAAACAAGTTGTCAAAATTTTATTTCTATAGAAAATTCGGCAAAATTTTATTTTCTAAGATTTTTTTTTCAAATTTTATTTATATAGCAAATTTTGTCAAAATTTTATTTCTATAGAAAATTTTGTCAAAATTTTATTTCTATAGAAAATTTTGTCAAATTTTATTTCTAAAAACAAGTTGTCAAAATTTTATTTCTATAGAAAATTTTAAAATTTTATTTTTTGTAGAAAATTTTGCCAAATTTTTAATTTTTTGTTAGAAAATTTTGTCAAAATTTTATTTTTTAGAAAATTATTGTCAAAATTTTTATTCTTTTATAGAAAATTTTGTCAAAATTTATTTCTATAGAAAATTTTGTCAAAATTTTTATTTCTATAGAAAATTTTGGCTGTTTTCTCGGTAAACATATCGTCCCCTAATCGAAAATGTAATCGTATAATTTTCATTGCATTAACACTCTCTCGCTCTCCCTTGTTATAAATGTTGTTCCAATGCCTCTCAAACTGTTTGTCTATGCAATCAAAAACGAATGAATATAAAATGCAAAACAGAATATACATTCAACCAATCGTTTGACACTCTTTTGAAAACATTTTCTAGAGAAGGAATATTTTGACAAAGTTTTGTATAGAAAAGAAAAATTTATAAATTTTTTTTCTTTGGAAAATCTATAGAAAAAAAATGTTGACAAAATTTTCTATTTCTTATAGAATTAAATTTTTGATCAAAATTTTTCTATAGAAATAAAAAAATTTGTGGAAACATTTCTATAGACAAAAAACTTTTTGATAAACATATTTTTATAGAAATAAATTTTGACACAATTTTTCTATAGAAATAAAATTTTGTCAAAATTTTTCTATAGAAATAGCTTTATGACAAAAAAATAAGAAATACATTTTTTGACAAAATTTTCTTGTAGAAATTACCATTTTTGACAAATTTTCTGCTGGAAAAACAATTTGACAGAATTTTTTTATAGAAATATTGGCAAATTTTCTATTGAAAATAAAATTTTTTTTTCTCTGTAAACATTAATCGTCCCCTGATAGAATAATGTAATCGTATAATTTTCATTGCTTTAATCACTCTCTCAGCTTTCTCTTGCTAATAAATGTTGTTCCAATGCTTCTCAAACTGTTTGTCTATGCAATCAATAAAGAATGAATATGAAATGCAAACAGAATATTACAGTCAACCAATGCGTGTTTTGACACTCTATTTACAGAAAGCAGTACACAGAAAATAATATTATAATTTTTGAGCTAACCATAAATTGTTGTTTAGCAGAAAATTTTTAAGTCAAACAAAATTTTTTTTGATATAAACAAAATGTTTGTTATATAAAAAATTGGTTGGCTAAAGTACTCAAATCGTAATTGTATTTACTAATATGTGTAGCTCATAATTATAAACAGTAATTTTAAATTGACAATCAAAATTAATTTGATATTTTTTTGTGTGGTACTAGCAATGTACCATCAAAAGTATTTTTTTTGAAAATCATATTTTTGTTAGTCAAAATATGTTTTGAATTCTAAGAAAATATTCTTGCCATCAAAAGGCTCTTTTAAGCTGCAACGCAACATATACCTTGCTAGAAATTAATCGTTTAAATGTAACTAACAGGTAGGAGAATATATTTGATTATTCAAACCATTTACCTAACACACTACTTGCAACTTTAACGGTTATCGATATGTTTGGTTTATTCTATTTGGTGTGTTTTGAGTTTGTAATATTTTTTCTTCTTTTTTGTTTTTAAAACAATTTCATATTTAAATTGTCTACACATGTACACTTACAGTGTTGCTTTATTAGTTAGACTTTACGCGTCTTTCAAGGTGATTTTAGTCTATAAATCCTGTGTCATGCATTTGCCATGCGTATTAGTGGTTTGTCGAGCCTTGGATACCATATCATTGTACAAAGTGGTGCTGTTAAATAGTTTATGTTTAAAACAAAATTCTGCACGTACACTCTTCTTTTTGTTTACAATTATGTGTCTTCTTTGTCTTCGTAAGCATATACAATATTTTATGGTTAGAAAGGGCAATATTTGAACATGAAAAGATATTTTAATAACCCTGCGATTTCTTTTGACAAAGAAAACTTGAAAGGAAAAAAAAAAAAAATATTCCATTAAAAATTGTTTCCAATTATCGTTTCTTTGAGGTTAAATTCCTATGGAGAGCTAACACTAATGATAAATTTAGATTAGTTGTAAAATTTTTTAATTTACTCTAGCATACCTTCTACATGATTTGTTTTAAGAATTTGGAAACTGAGATTAGTAATTACCCATACCAGGCCCAATGTATGCTAATATATTTTCTTGTGCCACCAAATCCAGACTTTAACAAGTTTAAGTAAAGTCAAAGTCGGGCGGGGCCGACTATATCATACCCTAAACCACACCTTACTGAATTAGTTAATCATAACGCATTTGCCGCGCGGTAACATATAGGTCTGGGAGATAAACGCAGTTGGCATATTTAGAAAATTAAGGGGTACATGTTTTATGGGTGCTTTGTCTCAATCTGACTATAGCTCATAGTCCAGTTGTTGCCAAGGCAAAAATGTTCGGTTTTACCCTACAAGGACAAAAAAAAGCTTCCCCATCTTTCCCATACATTCCCAACACTTTTCCCTACAATATTTTTCATTAAATTAAACAAATTTTACGCAAAACATAAAAATGCGTTCTACAGTTACTTGTATTATTCTCAAAACTATGAAAATGCAAACGTATATAACCTAGAAAATAAATTTTGTATTACCAAACGGTTGCACAGTTGGTAGAAATTCTTACCAAAATAGTATTTTTTTTGTTGTTGTTAAATCTCTTATAGAAATAAAATTTGGAAAAACTTCTATAAACAATTGTTTTTTTTGGAAAATTTTCTATAGAAATAAAATTTTGATAATAAATTCTATAGAAATAAAATTTTGGAGAAAAAAATCCCATAGAAAAAAAAATAAAATTTTGAGGACATTTTTTATAGAATAATACTTTGCAAAAATCTATAGAAATACAATTTTGACAAAATTTTCTATAGAAATAAAATGTTGACAAAATTTTCTACAGGAATAAAATTTTAACAAAAATTTCTATAGAAATATTTGTTTGGTAAATTTGTGGTAATTTTGTTAAATTTTTTTTGGCACGAGTGGTAACTGTTACTACCACATATTGTTAAAGATCAAGCCTTGTCGGCTTCTAATATCCTCCTCTAGAGCCACCAAAATGTAAAAATTATTACAAATTGTGTTGATTGAAAATGTCCCCACATTGTGGCTCCACGTCCTAAAAGACAATAAATATTAGAAACAAGTAGGAAAAGTCTAAAGTCGGGCGGGCCGACTATGATTATACCCTGCACCACTTTTGTAGATCTAAATTTCGATACATAATCAACATCCGTCAAATGTGTTGGGGGCTATATATAAAGGTTTGTCCCAAATACATACATTTAAATATCACTCGATCTGGAGAGAATTTGATAGACTTCTACAAAATCTATAGACTCAAAATTTAAGTCGGCTAATGCACTAGGGTGGAACACAATGTTAGTAAAAAACAAGTAAGGAAAGTCTAAAGTCGGGCGGGGCCGGAACTATATTATACCCTGCACCACTTTGTAGATCTAAATTTTCGATAGCATATCACATCCCTGTTGGGGGCTATATATAAAGGTTGGTCCCAAATACATACATTTAAATATCACTCGATCTGGACAGAATTTGATAGACTTCTACATAAATCAAAGACTCAAATTTAAGTCCGGCTAATGCACTAGGGTGGAAACAGAAAAACTGTTAGTAAAAAAATCATGGAAATCATTTAAATCTGAAGGGCAAGTTTTAAGGAAAACTTGCAAAGTTTATTTAATGATTTATTCGCTCACCGATATATATGTATCTAAATTTAGGAAAAATTAGAGTCCATATTTTCAAAATTTTCGACTAAGCAGTGGCCTGATTTTACAAGAAAAATGTTTGGTCGAAATCAGAAAAACATATATATGGGGGCTAAATCTAATCTGAAACCGATGTCAATCCAAATTTGCACGCATAGGTCTACAATGCTATTCTACTCCCTGTGCAAAAATTCAACTAAATCGGAGCGCAAAAAATTGGGCCTCTGTGGTCATATGAGTGTAATCGGGCGAAGCTATATTATGGGAGCTATATCTAATCTGAATCGCGATTGGCTGATATTTGGCAGTTTTTCGAGAGACTCATAAAATATTCGATGTAGCGGAATTGAGGAAATGGTTGATATACACGCTAATTATGACCAGATCGGTGACAGCTATATCTAAATCTGAACCGATTTTTTCCAAAATCAACAGGGATCGTCGTTTGAGCCCGAAACAGGACCGCTATACCAAAATTTTAGGACAATCGGACTAAAATTTTTTTTTTTTTTTTTTTTTTTGGTTTTTTTTTTTTTTTTTTTTGTTCTTTGTTTTTTCTTCGAGCTGTACTTGCACAACAATAAAATCAGACAGACGACAGACAGACAGACGGAATCGCTAAATCGACTCAGAATTTAATTCTAAGACGATCGGTATACTAAACAGGGTCTCAGACTTTTCCTTCCTGGGCGTTACATACAAACGCACAACTTATTATACCCTGTACCACAGTTAGTGGCTAAAGGGTATAAATATGGGAAACATGTAAATCTGAAGCAATTTTAAGGAAACTTCGCAAAAGTTTATTTATGATTTATCGCTCGATGGAGCCACCGTCGTGCAATGGTTAGCATGCCCGCCTGGCATACACAGAAGGTCGTGGTTTCGATTCCTGCTACGACCGAACACGCAAAAAGTTTTTCAGCGGTGATTATGCCCACCTCAGTAATGCTGGTGACATTTCTGAGGTTTCAAAGTTCTCTAAAGTGGTTTCACTGCAATGTGGAACGCCGTTTCGACTCGGCCCTATAAAAAGGAGTCCCTTGTCATTGAGCTTAACATGGAATCGGGCAGCCACTCAGTGGATAGATGAAGTTCACAAATGTGGATCACAATTGGATGTGAATAGTCTAGTGAGGGCGCTGAAACATCGGGCTGCACATAACCTAACCTAACCATCGCTCGATGTACATGTATTAGAAAGTTCGTAGAAATAGAGTCATTTTTACAACTTTTCGACTGAAGGAAAGTGGCGATTTTACAAGGAAAATGTTGGTATTTTTCCATTTTTGTCCGAAATCAGAAACAAACATAAATATGGAACTATATCTAAATCTGAATAGCTTACAATGCGCTAATTCTACGCTCCTGTGCAAAAATTTCAAACTAAATCGGAGTTAAAAATTGGCCTCTGGTGGTCATATGAGTTGTAAATCTGAACCGATTTCAACCAAATTGGCACACATAGCTACAATGTCTAATTCTAACTCCTGTCGCAAAATTTCAACTAAATCGAGCCAAAAATGCCTCGTGCGTCATATGAGTGTTAATCGGCGAAAGCTATAAAGGGTTGATACGGTCAAAATTGGTCAATATAAACTTGACGATTTCTTTCAATTTTGCATTTAAAACAACCGTGAACACCCCTTCATTTTAAACGGTGTGTGTGCTAGGAATGTTGCTCTATTTTTTGATTTTGGAATTCACTCTTCAGTTGTCAAAAGTGCCGTCCAAGCAAAGAAGAGCACGCGAATCAACAAATTTTGCTCGCGCATTCGGCGAAAATCCCGAGCTACTCGCACGGCAAAGCTGGCAAAATCAGCTAAAAGTTGGCCAAACAACCGTTACAAATGTAATTAAAGTGTTTGGGAACGTTTGTCGACAGCCAGGAAGTTTGGATCGGGGGAAAATCGAAACGCGGAAGCCGCTGAAACGACAAAAGAGTTGCCGGTAGTTTCAAGCGAAACCCTAACCTCTCTCTCCCGAGAATGCTCGCAAATAAGGCTGGCTGTATCGTCCTACAAACGCTGCATCAAGCCTATCGACAAAAGAAGTAGTGACTCCAAAAATTGCGATGATAAACAAAATACGACAGCCAAAGCGCGAAGCTCCGACGATGCTGACGAAGTTTTGACTTGCCGTGGTAATGGACGACGAAACCTACGTCAAAGCCGACTACAAGCAGCTTCGAGGACAGGATTTATACGGCAAAAGGAAGGGGAAAAGTATCAGATATTTTCAAGCATATAAAACTTCAAGTTCGCAAAGAAATATCTGGTTCGGCAAAGGCCATCTGTGCTTGAAAAGGCGTGCCATTTATAGCTTTCGGGACTGTCAAAAAAGGAAATTTACTGTGAAAGAGTGTGATAAACGTTGCTGCCTTTCCTGAAGAAACCGGTTTGTCCGTAGCTGTTTTTGGCCGGGATTTTGCATCTTGCCATTAGGCTAAAAGGGCCATGGAGTGGTACGCCCCAACAACGTGGCAGGTGTTCCAGGACAACGAACCCTCCCAACGCCCCAGAGACTCCGCCAATTGAGGACATACTGGGCTATAGTCAAGCGGAACCTAAAAAAGCCAAACAACTGCTAAGGAACGAACAGCAGTTCAAGGCAAAACTGACTTTCTGCGGCGAGGAAGTGGAAAGGTGGCTGTACAAAATCTGATGGCAGGTGTCAAAGCGGTGACGCCCGGCAATTCGGATTAGAAAAGCGAAGCTTAACTGAATATTTTCGCTGAATTTTAATACTAATTGAACTGAAAAATAAATTTAATTTGATTTTTTTAAATAAACGATTTCACCGATTTACACGCGTTTTCCCTTGACCAAATTTTGACTATATATGGGAGCTATATCTAAATCTGAACCGATTTCAATCAAATTTTGCACACTTTACTACACGACTAAGTGTTATGTTTGTACAAAGCATTTCAAGCAAATCGGTATAAAAACTTCTGGCTGCTGGTCCATATAGTGATATGCGGCCGAAAGATATATATTGTGAGCTATATCTAATCAGAACCGATTTCTTCCAAAATCAATAGGTCTATTCTGGCCCAAATTAGGAACATTGTGCCAAATTTGAAGGCGATTGGACTTAAATTGCGACCTAGACTATCATCACAAAAATGTGTTCACAGACAGACGGACATGATTATATCGACTCAGGGACCCACCCTGAGCATTATTGCCAAAGACACCAAGTGTCATCTCGTCTCCTTCTGGATGTTACAAACATATGCACTAACTTATAATACCCAGTTCCACAGTGTGGCGCAGGGTATAAATACCTACTTCTAGCAATACTGGCTGTAGTTGATATTACACACAAAAAAAAATTTTTCTGATTCAATCACAAAATTAATTGATCCAATTAAATTTTTAATTGAAATATCTTCAATCACAGAAATGATAGTATCAATTAAAAAATTAATTGACAGTCAATTAAAAAATTAATTGATCCAATTAAAAAATTAATTGATACTATTAATTTGTATCACAGAAAAAAATTTCACGAAAATTTTTCCAATTAAAATCTTAATTGAGTTTTAAAAAATATTCAATTAAAAATTTAATTGATTCAACAAATTTTTTAATTGAAAATAAAATCAATCACCACAAATTAATAGTATCAAATTAAAATATTTAATTGGATCAATTTAATGTTTTAATTGACTGTCAATTAATTTTTTAATTGATACTATCAATTCTGTGATTGAGGACATTTCAATAAAAAATTAATTGATCAAAAATTTCTGATTGAATCAAAAAAAATTTTTTGGTGATGATTGATTTATTTCAATTAAAAAATTTGTTTGATTCAATTAAATTTTTTTTTAATTGAATATTTTTTAAAACTCTAAGATTTTAATTGGAAAATGTTCGTGAAATTTTTTTCTGGTGTACGGGGTTAGTATGCCACTAATATTGAGCCCATTATTAAAAAAGAAAAAATCGCTCAATTAGTGTGGATAATAAATCCAAATTTGTAAAAATCGAGCAATATTCTTATGTAAGAGCTACAAGTACGTATAAATACGATCGGCTAGTACATCAAAATTTGAGTAACATTGGTTAATAAATAAAAGTATTATGGCCAAATTTGGGAAAATCGAGCGATGCATATATATGGAAGCTATATGTAAATCTGAACCAATTTGCATAATATTTTGCGGGTTTGATACTACCACAAAAGGTTACCTTGTGCACAATTAGAGTAAGATCAGTTAAGAAATGAGGCATCTATGGTCAAACACCGGGAGCCACCGTGGTGCAATGGTTAGCATGCCCGCCTTGCATACACAAGGTCGTGGGTTCGATTCCTGCTACGACCGAACACCAAAAAGTTTTTCAGCGGTGGATTAATCCCACCTCAGTAATGCTGGTGACATTTCTGCGGGTTTCAAAGCTTCTCTAAGTGGTTTCACTGGAATGTGGAACGCCGTTCGGACTCGGCTATAAAAAGGAGGTCCCTTGTCATTGAGTTTAACATGGAATCGGGCAGCACTCAGTGATAAGAGAGAAGTTTACCACTGTGGTATCACAATGGACTGAATAGTCTAAGTGAGCCTGATACATCGGGCTGCCACATAACCTAACCTAACCTAACCTAATGGTCAAACATAAGGTTAATTAGGGGCAAATTTTTCAAAATCGGGCGATACATATATGGGAGCTATATCTACATCTGAACCGATTTCGATGAAATTTCGCACATATAGTTAGTACTATAGAAGACTAGATCTAGCCAACTTTGAGTAAGATCGGTTAATAAATAAGGGTTTTATGGTCAAATTTAGAACAATCGGGCGGTACATATATATGGGAGCTATAGCTAAATCTGAACCGTTTCGATGAAATTTTGCAGATACAGTTTGTGCTATAGAAAATTACATGTGGCTAACTTTGAGTACTACCGGTTGATAAATAAGGGTTTTATAACCAAATTTAGAAAAATCGGGCGGTACATATATATGGGAGCTATAGCTAAATCTGAACCGATTTCTATGATTTTTTGCACATATGGTTAGTGCTATAGAAGATTACATTTAGCCAACTTTGAGTAAGATCGGTTGATAAAAAAGGGTTTTATGGTCAAATTTAGAAAAATCGGGCGGAACATATATATGTGAGTTAAAGCTAAATCTGAACCGATTTCGATGATTTTTTGCACATCTAGTAAGTGCTATAGAAGATTACATTTAGCCAACTTTAATTAAGATCGGTTGATAAATAAGGTTTTAATGGTCAATTTAGAAAAAATCGGGCGTACATATATATGGAGCTATAGCTTAAATCTGAACCGATTTCGATGATTTTTTGCACATCTAGTAAGTGCTATAGAAGATTACATTTAGCCAACTTTGATTAAGATCGGTTCATAAATAAGGGTTTTGTGCCAAAATTGAGAAAATCGGGCGATACATATATATGAGCAGCTATTCTAAATCTGAACCGATGGGATTGAAACTTTCAGACTACAGGCGATGAAAAAAGATATATTTTTTGCCATTATTTGGTGACGGATTCCGTTTGTAAAGAAGCGCACAATAAACCCCATTTGTCGAATCGGGCGATACATATATATGGGAGCTATATCTATATTTGATCCCATTTTTTCCAAATTCAATAACGTTCGTCTTTGTGCCCAAAAAACTCGCTGTATCAAATTTCATCAAAATCGGTTAATAATTGCGACCGGAATCCTGTGAACAAAAAATACATGGACAGACGGACGGACGGACGGACACCAAGCGCTAGATCGACTCAGGAGGTGATTCTGAGTCGATCGGTATATATTTTATGGGATATAAAATCAATAATTCTGGTAGGCACATTTTTTGGCAGATCAAACTTATTATACCCTGACCACTATGTGGTGTAGGGTATACAAATGTTTAAACTCCCTTTTGGGCCAATTTTGAATTAGTGTTATAGAGCTTTATTTTCTGTAATATATAAAAGCAATAATTATGTTATATTTTTCTGTAGTACATTTATGAAATATAGACACTCTCAAAACGGAACACCTCTCAAAAGTGGACAATTTTCGTAAGTCTATTGCTATATTATCACATTAAATAAAACAAGTTTATACGGCTGTAAATTCGGCCAGGCCGAATCTTTTCTATCATCTTCTTTAGTTTACATAATTCTTTATTTTAGAAAAATTTTGTTCTTTAAATATTTAAATTATTAAAAATAAAAAAAAAAAACAAGTATATACGGCC
>PGFW01009352.1:25689-38625 GCA_003123925.1 Haematobia irritans | reverse complement strand
ATGATTAAGTGGCTGAATGGACAAAGGATGGATTGTATCAAAAAATCTTAAAGGGAATTGACAAATCGAAAACTAGGAGTTAATGATGCATTCGTAAAAAAGAAAAATAACCACAACTGCAGAGAATTTCTATCCCACTGAGAGGATAAAAGGCAGTAAGGCATGTTTTTTTGTTTAATTCCTCATCAATAAACCCTTCGAGATGAGTAGCTCATGTAGAGAAACAAATGAGATGGCGCTGAATTTAATCAGGCTGAATCTCATATATCCTTTGAATCATTAGGTCATATACTTGATAATATGATTAGAATAGTCTACAATCAGATTAAAAGTACCATGGAATAGTCTTTCATTAACTGTGCTAAGTATGAGTTAAAGTAATAAAAAATAATTTTATAATCATTTGAAAGTGGTTCATAATTGGTACAGAGGCAATGATCTTAGCACGGACTTGGGCATCAAGGAAATAAAATTTTGACAAAATTTTCAATAGAAAATAAATTTGGAAAAAAAATTCTATAGAAAAAACATTTTGAAAAAATTTTTTATAGAAATAAATTTGAGAAATTTTTTATAAAAATCAATTTGACAAAATTTTCTAAAGAAATAAAATGTTGACAAAATTTTCTATAGAAATAAATTTTTTGGCAAAATGTTTTATAGAAATAAAATTTTGACAAAATTTTCTATAGACGTAAAATTTTGAGAAGATTTTCTATAGACCAATATTTTGAGAAATCAAATTTTGAAAAAAATTTCTATAGAAATAAAATTTTGAAAAATTTCTATAGAATAGAATTTTGACAAAATTTTCTATAGAAATAAAATTTTGAAAAACTTTCTATAGAAATAAAATGTTGACAAAATTTTCTATAGAAATAAAATTTTGACAAAATTTTCTATTAGAAATAAAATGTTTGACAAAATTTTTCTATAGAAATAAAATGTTGACAAAATTTTCTAAAGAAACAAAATCTTGACAACATTTTCTATAGAAATAAAATTTTGACAAAATTTTCTATAGAAATAAAATTTTGCCAAAATTTTCTATAGACGTAAAATTTTGAGAATATTTTCTATAGAAATAAAATTTTGAGAAAATTTTCTATAGACGTAAAATTTTGAGAAAATTTTCTATAGACGTAAAATTTTGAGAAAATTTTCTATAGAAATAAAATTTTGACAAAATTTTCTAAAGAAATAAAATTTTGAGAAAATTTTCTAAAGAAATAAAAATTTTCACAAACTTTCTATAGAAATATAATTTTGACAAAATTCTTATAGAATTAAAATTTTGACAAAATTTTTCTATAGAAATAAAATTTGACAAAATTTTCTAAACATAAAATTTTCACAAATTTTTCTATAGAAATAAAAATTTTCTATAGAAATAAAATTTTTGACAAAATTTTCTATGTAAATAAAATTTGAAAAAATCTTCTATCAGAAATAAAATTTTGAAAAAAACTTTCTATAGAAATAACATTTTGACAAAATTTTCTAAAGAAATTAAAATTTTGAGAAAATTCTATAGAAATCAAATTTTGAAAAATTTTTTATGGAATAAAAAATTTTCACCAAAATTTTTATAGAAAAATAAAATTTGACAAACATTTCTAAAGAACCTAAAATTTTGAAAAAATTTTCTCTAATAGTAAAATTTGAGAACATTTCTAGAGAAATAAAATTTTGACAAAATTTTCTATAGAAATAAAATTTTGAGAAAATTTTCTATAGAAATAAAGTTTTGAGAAAATTTTCTATAGAAATAAAATTTTGAAAATTTTCTTTAGAAATAAAATTTTGACAAAATTTTCTATAGAAATAAAATTTTGAAAAAATTCTATAGAAATAAAATTTTGACAAAAATTTCTAAAGAAATAAAATTTTGACAAAATTTTCTATAGAAATAAAATTTGACAAATTTTTTAGTATAATAAAAATTTTCACATATTTTCTATAGAAATAGAATTTCGACAAAATTTCTATGAAATAAAATATAAACTAATTTCTTATAGAAATAAGATGTTTTGAAAAACTTTCTATAGGAAATAAAATTTTGACAAAATGTCTATTAAAAAATTAAAATTTTGATATTAAATGTCATATAAAAATAAAAATGTTGACCAAAATTTTCAATAGAATAACACTTTGACATGAAAATGTTTTCTTAGAAATACAATTTTACAAATTTTTTCTATAGAAATAAAAATTTTAACAAAAATTTTCTATAGAAATAAAATTGTTGACAAAATTTTCTATGGAAATTAATTTATTTTTTATTTCTAAAGAAATAAAATTTTGAGAAAATTCTATAAAAATAAAATTTTTGAAAAATTTTCTATAGACATAAAAATTTCCACAAAATTTTCTATAGAAATAAAAATTTTGACAAAACATTTTCTTAAAGAAATAAAATTATCACAAAATTTTTCTATAAAAATAAAAGTTGACAAAATTTCTATGGAATCAAATTGAACCAAATTTTCTATAGAAATAAAATTTGAAAACAAAACTTCGTATAAAAATAAAATTTTCAAAAATTTCGTTATAGAAATATAATTTTTTGGACAATTTTTCTATAGAAATAAAATTTTCCACAAAATTTTCTATGGAAATAAAATTTGACAAATTTTCTATAGAAGTTAAAATATTGAAAACAACTTTCTATAGAAATAAAATTTTTGACAAAATTGTCCTATAAAAATAAAATTTTGAACAAAATTGTCTATAAAAAATAAAATTGTTGACCAAATTTTCTATAGAAATAACATTTTGACAAAAGTTTCTATAGAATACAATTTTAGACAAAAGTTTCTATTAGAAATTTAAAATTTGAAAAATTTTTCTTAAGAAAATTAATAAATTTTTGACCAAATTTTCTATAGAAATAAAATTTTGACAAGATTTGTCTATAGAAATAAAAAATCTTTCACAAATTTTCTATAGAAATAAAATTTTGACAACATTTCTATGCGAAATCAAATTTTTTAAAAAACTTTTTATAGAAATAAAATTTTGGAAAACCTTTCTATAGAAATAAAATTTTGACAAAATTTTCTAAAGAAATAAAATTTTGAGAAAATTCTATAGAAATAAAATTTTTAAACATTTTTCCATAGAAATAAAAATTTTCACAAAATTTTCTATAGAATATCAAATTTGACAACATTTCTAAAATAATAAAATTTTGACAAAATTTTCTTATAGGAAATAAAATTTTTGACAAATTTTTCTATAGAAAATTAAAAACTTTCACAAAATTTTCTATTAGTAATAATAAAATTTTGACAAATTTTCTTATGGAAATCAAATTTTTTAAAAAATTTCTATAGAAATTAAAATTTTGTGAAAAAACTGTTTCTTTTATATTGAAATTTAAAATTTTGACAAAATTTCTAAGACGTAAATTTTTGAGAAAATTCTATAGAAAATAACAATTTAAACATTTTTCCATTAGAAATAAAATGTTGACAAAATTTTCTATAGAAAATAAAATTTGACAAACATTTCTGAAAGAAACTAAATTTACAAATTAATTTCTATAGAAATAAATTTTGACAAATTTTTCTATAGAAATAAAAATTGACAAATTTTTTCTATAGAAATACAATCATTGAGGAAAATTTTCTAGAGAAATAAAATTTGTTGACAAGCTTTCTAACAGAAAAAAAAACTTGACAAATTTTTCTATAGAAACAAAAAATATTCACAAAATTTTGGCCATATAAAATAAAAATTATGACAAAATTTCTAAAAAATAAAATGTTGGACAAAATTTTTTCTAGAGAAATAACATTTTGGAAAGATGTTCTAAGAAATAAAATTTTGACAAAATATTTCTAATAGACGTAAAAATGTTGAAAAAAATTTTCTATAGATTTTTTTCCATCTGTGGTGAATGGTTAGCATGCCGCCTTGCATTACACAATGTCGTGGGTTCGATTCTGCTACGATCTCGAACACCCAAATGTTTTCAGCGAGTGGATTATACCCACTCCAGTTAATGCTGGTGACATTTCTGAAGGGTTTTTGCAAGCTTCTCTAAGTGGTTTCACTGCAATGTGGAACGCCGTTCGGATACGGCTATAAAAAAGGAGGTCTTGTCATTGAAGCTTAACATGGAATCGCGGCAGCACTCAGTGATAGAGAGAAGTTCACCAATGTGTATCATCAATGACTGAAATAAGTCTAAGTGAGCCTGATACATCGGGCTGCCACCTAACCTAAACCTAACCTTCTATAGAAAAAAATGTTGAAAATTCAAAATTTTTGCAAAAAACTTTCTATAGAAATAAAAAATTTTGAAAAACTTTCCTATAGTAAATAAAATTTTGACAAATTTTCTATAGACTAAAATCTTTTGACAAAATTGTCTATAAAAATAAAATGTTGACCAAATTTTCTATAGAAATAAAATTTCGACAACAGTTTCTATTTAGAAATAAATTTATTACAAAATTTTCTATAGACGTCAAATTGAGAATATTTTCTATAGAAAATTAAAAATGTGACGCAAATTTCATAGAAATATAAATTTTGATGAAAATTTGTATAGAAATAATTTTTTGAGAAAATTTTCTATAGAAAAATAAAAATTTTGACAACAATTTACTAAAGAAAATAAAATTTTGATCAAAATTTTCTATTAGAAATAAAATTATGACAACAATTTTTCTATAGAAATAAAAATGTTCAAAAATTTTCTATAGAAATAAAATTTTACAATAATATATAAAAATAAATAAAAATTTCTATAATAAATATAATTGAAAAAATTCTTATATAAAATCATTAAATTTTCTATAAAAACTTTTTTAAAATTTGTAAATTGTCTATTAAAAAATAAAAATTTTGACAAAATAAAGTTTCTATGGATTATATATAATAATTGACAAAATTTTCTATGCAAATAAAATTTTGAAAAAACATTTTTTATAAAAAAATAGAATGTTCACAAAATTTTCTATAAGATATATATTCTGACAACATTTTCTATAGAAATAAACATTTTTACAACATTTTTCTATTAGAAATAAATTTTAACAAATATATAGACGAAATTTGACAAAATTCATAGACGGTAAAATTTGAGAAGATTTTTTGTAGAAATTGAAAATTGAGAAAATTTTCTATTAAATAATAAAATTTTTGGAGAACATTTTTTATATATTATAATTTTCGCAAAATTTTCTATGGAAATAAATTTTGACAAAAATTTTCTTAAAGAAATGAAATTTTGACAAAATTTTCATAGAAATAAAATTTTTGACAATTTTTTCATATAGTATTTTAAAAATTTTCACAAATTTTTATAGTTATTATTTCGACAAAATTTTCTATGGAAATCAAATTTTTTTGAAAAAAACTTCTTATAGAAATTAAAATTTTGAAAAAAAAAATTTTCTATTAGAAATAAAAAAATTTTGTCAAAATTTTTATAGAAAATAATTTGGCAAAATTTTCTTAGAAATAAAATTTTGACAAATTTTCTAAAGAAATAAATTTGACAAAAATTGTCTATAAAATAAAAATTTTGATAAAATTGTCTATAAATATATATATAGTTGAACAATTCTATAAAATAATTCCTTTAAAGTCAATAAATAATATAATTTTGAAATAGAAATAAATTTGACAAAATTTTCTTATAGAAATAAATTTTGACAAAATTTTCTATTAGAAATTAAAAATTTTGACAAAAATTAAAACCATTTAAACTTAAAATTTTGAGAACCATTTATATTACTTAAAAATCCGTTTTGTTTGTTATATTTTAATTATAATAAACTTTTTCCTGTGTAGTATATAATTAAAGGAATATCTTCGGAGACTTATTTTGAGAAGTGCTTTATATTTAGTTTCTTTCAATTTTTTTTCGATGGATTGTTTTTTGATAAAAATATATTATTGATTAATTATCTCTTCCACAAATACACACATCAAACCACATTTAATCTTCTGGTTTCATATTCCCTAGAGCCCATGGAAATGTCAGTGTCTTTTCATTGAATCATTTTATACGAATAAAATTGTCTTGGCATTGGAGCGCCACAATTCAAAATAAATACTTTCAATATTCATGTCTCTCAATGGCTCTGGCCATTTCCACAGTATAACTATATATATATATTAAAATGAATTGTTTAAATGAATTGGGGTTTTCTTTCTTATGGTTAACAATTGTAACAATTTAAGAAAAGAATAGTATATATCTATATTAAGTGGGAATCTGCTTTTGTAGTCTTGGTTTTCTATATATTCCTTCAGGGTTATTAAACTGATCCTGTTAACTTGATTATTGATAAGTGTTCATGAAATTGAATATTCAATAAATTACAACAGACAGAAGGGGTTGAGCTATGTCTCATTAGGCCTCCTTAGAAATTTGTCATTAAATAAAATTTTGGTGCAATCGCCATTTCAATTCAAGGTCTATTTCAGCTGATCCATATGAATGGAAACAATAAATTAACCCGAACAATAATGTAAGTGTACATTCTCTCTCTTTTCCTCGTTTTGGAGGGAGATGTAGCACTTACATTATTGTCGGCGTTAATTTTTTGTTTCTCATTCCATATGGATTCAGCTGAAATTATGTGATACCTTCACCTTGATGAATGCTATATATTATTTTTTGTATAATATTTTTTTTTTGTTTTTTATATGGACAATTTCTAATTTTTGGCTAATGACGACATAGCTCAAACCCCTTTCTGTCTGTTGTAATTTATTGATATTCAATTTCCCATGAACACTGATTCATATCAGTTACAATCAGTTAATAACCCTGAAGGCGTCTCTCTACCTATATATATATAGCAGATTCCCACTTACATAGATAATTGGATTATTAACTATCTATCTTATTTTTCTTTCTCTATTTGTCTACAATTGTTAACCTAAAGAAAGAAAACCCATATATTATCTTTATTGTATCAACTATAGTTATAACTGTGGGAATTGGCCAGAATTCTTATTGGCACTATGACAATTATATATTTATCTATTTTAAAAATCATTTGAATTGTTGGCGCCCAATGCAAGACAAATTTTATTACGTATAAAAATGATTCAATGAAAAAGACCACTGAATTTCATGGCTCTAGGGAATATGACCAGAAGATAAATGTGTTTGAGTGTGTGTATTTGTGGAGGTGCAGCCAGGAGGATTTAATTAATTCAAATAAATTACAAATTTTTTATCAAAAACAATCCATCGAAAAAAAATTGAAGAAACTTTAAAAGCACTTCTCAAAATAATCTCCGAAAGAATTTCTTTATTTTCTTACAGCGAAAAGTTTAATTATAATTAAATATAACAAAACAAAACGCGATTTTAAGTTTTAAATGGTTCCAAAATTTTAAGTTTAAATTTTTTCAATTTTTGTCAAAAATTTTATTCTCTATAGAAAATTTTGTCAAATTTTTATTTCTATAGAAAATTTTGTCAAATTTTTTATTCTATACAAATCTTGCCATTTTTTGTTATATTCTATTTTGAAACTTTGTCAAAATTTTATTTCTTATATTATTCACATTTTATTTTATGACAATTTTTATCAAAATTTATTTTTATAGACCAATTTTGTCAAAATGTTATTTTTTAGAAAATTTTGTCAAAATTTTATTTCTATAGAAAATTTTGTTTTAAATTTTATTTCTATAAAAAATTTGACAAAACTTTTATTCTATAGAAAATTTTTTTTTTCAAAATTTATTTTCTATAGAAAGTTTTTTCAAATTGATTTCCATAGAAAATTTTTGTCGAAATTCTATTTTCTATAGAGAAATTTATGTGAAAATTTTTATTTTCTATAGAAAAATTTGTCAAAATTTTTTTCTATAGAAAATTTTGTTCAAATCATTTCTTTAGAAATTTGTCAAAATTTTCATTTCCATTAGAAAATTTTGCCAAATTTGTATTTCTATTTATATTCTCAAATTATTCTATATTCTCAAATTTTCATTTCTTACAAAAATCTTCTCAAATTTTACGTTATAGAATTTATATATTTTTTACGTCTATAGCAAAATGTTGTCAAATTTATTTCTATAGAAATATGTTGTCATTTTTATGTTATTTCTATAGAAAATGTTGTCAAAATTATATATCTATAGAAATTATTATAAAAAGTTTTTTCAAAATTTTATTTCTATAGATATCTAAAATTATTTCCATAGAAAATTTTTCAAAATATATTGTTCAAATTTATTTTATTGTTATATACTATTAATTTTTATTTCTATGAGAAGTTTCTATATTATTATATTTTATTTCTATAAGAAATTTTTTTTCAAATTTGATTTCCATAAGAAACCTTTTTGTCAAAATTTTATTTCTATACAGAAAATTTTTATGAAACATTTTTTATTTCTATAGAAAAATTGTTGTTCTATAATTTTATTTCTATATTATAAATTTGTCAAAATTTTATTTCTGTTTAGTAAGATTTTTGTTCAAAAATTTTATTTCTATAGAAAATTTTCTCAAAAATTTATTTCATACAAAATTTTTCTCAAAATTTTATTTCTATGGAAAATTCTATTTATTTCTTATAGAAAATATCTCAAAATTTTACGTCTATAGAAAATTTTGGTCAAAATTTTATTTCTATAGAACACTGTTGTCGAAATTTTATTTCTATAAGAAAATTTGGTCAACATTTTATTTTTTATAGACAATTTTGTTTCATAAAGAAAATTTGTCAAAATTTTTATTCTATAGAAAGTTTTTCAAAATTTTATATATATTAAATTTTTTCAAAATTTGATTTCTCAACATTTTCTATAAGAAGGTTTTAGGTTAGTTAGGTGGCAGCCCGATGTATCAGGGGCCTCATTAAGACTTTTATTCAGTCCATTGTGATACCACATTGGTGAAACTTCTCTCTTATCACTGAGTGTGCCGATTTCCAATTTTTTACAAAGGGACCTCCTTTTTTATAGCCGAGTCGCAAGGTCTCTTCTTTTGCAGTGAAACCACTTTAGAGAAGCTTTGAAACCCTCAGAATTGTCACCGCATTACTGAGGTGGGATAATCCACCTCTGAAAACATTTTTTTTTCGTAGCAGGAATCGAAACCCACGGACATTGTGGTATGCAAGGCGGGCATGCTAACCATTGCCACCACTGATTGGCCAAATTATATTTTATCAGAAAATTTTTCAAAATTTTTACTCTATAGAATTTTTGTCTATATTTAATTTTATTTCTATAGAACATCTTCCAGTTATATATTTCTAGAAAATTTTGTCAACATTATTTTTAGAATTTTAATTTTGTCATTTTTATTTATATTAATTTTTGTGAATATTTTTGTTTCTAATAGAAAAATTTGTCAAAGTTTTATTTTCTTAGAAAAGCTTTGTCACAATTTTATTTCTCTAGAAATTTTCTCAAGATTATTTCTATAGAAAAATTTGTCAAATTTTTATTTCTATAGTATATTTTAATTTTGTCAAAATATTTGAAAATTTTGCTAAAATTTTATCTTAATTTTATTTCTATTTAGAAAATTTCAACATTTTTATTCTATGGTAAATTAAAATTTATTTCTATTAGGAATTTTCTACAAATTTTACGTCTCTGTCAATTTATTTCTAAGAAAGTTTTTCCAAAATTTTCATTAAAAATGATTCCTAGAAAATTTGTCAAATTTATTTCTATAGAAAATTTGTATATTCTATCAGAAAAATGTAATAATTTTGGTCAAAATTTTATTTCTTTAGAAATGTTTGCAAATTTTATTTCTATAGAAAATTTTGTGAAAATTTATTCTATGGAAAAATGTTTAAAAATTTTTATTTTCTATAGAATTCTCAAATTTTTATTTCTTTAGAAATTCTTGTCAAACATTTTATTTCTAAGAAAGTTTTTTTCCAAAATTTTATTTCTATAAAAATTTTTTAAAAATTTGATTTCCATAGAAAATGTTGTCAAATTTTATTTCTATAGACAAATTTCTTGTGAAAATTTTTTATTTCTATAGACAAATTTGTCAAATTTTATTTCTATCAGAAATTTTGTCAAAATTTATTCTTTAAGAAACTTTTGTTCAAAATTTATTTCTATAGAAAACTTTATGTCAAAATTGTATTTCTATAGAAACTTTTTGTTCTTCAAAATGTTTATTTCTATAGAAAAATTTGTCAACATTTTATTTTTATAGACAATTTTAGTCAAAATTTTATTATTTATAGATCAATTTTGTCAAAATTTTTATTTTCTATAGAAAGTTTTTTCTAATATTTTATTTCTATAAGCGAAAATTTTTGTCTAAATTTATTTCAATAGAAAATTTGTGAAATTTTTATTTCTAATAGAAAAATTTTGTCAAAATTATATTTCTAATAGAAAATTTGTGAAAAATTTATTTTATAGAAAGTTTTTTTTCAATTGTTATTTCTATAGAAAATTTGGTCAAAATTTGATTTCCATAGAAATTTGCAAATTTTATTTTTATAGAAAATTTTGTGATAATTTTATTTCTTTAGGAAAGTTTGTCAAATTTTATTTCTATAGAAAATTTTGTTGCGAAATTTTTATGTCTATAGGAAAAATTTTCAAAATTTTTATTTTTATAGAATTTTCTCAAAATTTATTTTCTGTTAGAAATTAAAAAAAAATTATTTCCATAGAAAATTTTGTCACAATTTTTTTCTATAGAAAATTTTGTTAAATTTTATTTCTATTAGAAAATTTTGTTCAAAATTGTATTTCTATAAGAAACTTTGGTCAAAGTGGTTATTTTCTATAGAAAAATTTGGTCAACATTTTATTTTATAGACAATTTTTATCAAAAATTTTATTTTTATAAGGACAATTTTGTCAAAATTTTATTTCTATAGAAAGTTTTTCAAAATTTATTTCTATTAGAAAATTATGCTGCTAATTTTACCATAGAAAATTTTTGTCGAAATTTCCTATTTCTATAGAAAAATTATGTGAAAATTTTATTTCTATTAGAAAAATTGTTTCAAAATTTTATTTATATAGAAAATTTTGTTCAAATTTTATTTCTTTTAGAAAATTTTTCAAAATTTATTCTAATAGAAAATTTTTTCAAAAATTTTATTTCTATAGAAATTTTGTCAAAATTTTTATTTCTAAAGAAAAAATTTGTTCAAATTTTATTTTCGATAGAAAATTTTCTCAAAACTTTATTTCTATTAGAAAATTTTCTCAAATTTTATTTCTTTAAGAAATTTTTGTCAAAATTTTATTTCTCTAGAAAAATGTTCTCAAAAATTTTTACTATTAGAGAAATTTTTGTCAAAAATTTTAGTTCTTTAGAAATGTTTTGTCAAATTTTATATTCTATCAGAAAATTTTGTGAAAATTTTATTTTCCATAAAAAAATTTTTTCAAAAATTTGATTTCTATAGAATTTTTCTCAAATTTTATTTTCTTTAGAAAATTTTGTCAAAATTTATTTCTACTTAGAAAGTTTTTCAAATTTTATTTCTAAGAAAGTTTTTTCAAAATTTTATTAATAAGAAAATTTTGTCAAAATTTTATTTCTATAGAAAATTTTTATTTCTATTAGAAAAATTTGTGAAAATTTATGTTTAGAAATTTTGCAAATTTTATTCTCATTAGAAAAATTTTGTCAAATTTTAATTCTTATAGGAAATTTTTGTCAAAATTATTATTTCTATAAGAAAAGCTGTGAAATTTTTATTTCTTAGAAAATTTTTCTCAAAAATTTTATTTCTTTAGAAATTTGTCAAAATACTTTCTTATTAGAAATTTTCAAAATTTTACTGTCTATAGAAAATTTTCTCAAAATTTTTACGTCTATAGAAAATTTCTCCAAAATTTTATTTCTATAGAAAATATTCTCAAAATTTTACGTCTATAGAACAATTTTTGGCAAAATTTTATTTCTATTAGAAAATTTTGTCAAAATTTTATTTCTATAGAAAAAATGTTGGTCAAGATTTTTTGTTTCTTTAGAAAATTTTGTCAACTCTTTATTTTTTTTTTTCTATAGAAATTTTGTCAAACATTTTTATTTCTATAGAAAAATTTTGTCAAAAATTTATTTCTATAGAAAAATTTTTGTCAACATCTTTATTTCTATATAAAGTTTTTTTCAAAATTTTATTTCTATAGAAAATTTTGTTCAAAATTCTATTCTATAGGAAAGTTTTTTCAAAATTTTATTTCTATAGAAATTTTTTCAAAATTTGATTTCTCAAAATATGGTCTATAGAAAATCTTCTCAAATTTTTACGTCTATAGAACAATTTTGTCAAAATTTTTATTTCTATAAACATTTTGCCAAAAATTTATTTCTATAGAAAATTTTGTCAAACATTTATTTCTTAGAAAATTTTGTCAAATTTGATTTTTATAAAAAATTTTTTCTCAAATTTTAATTTCTATAAAAAATTTTTTCAAAATGTTATTTCTATAGAATTTTTTTTCCAAATTTTATTTCTATTGAAAATTTTGTCAAAATTTTATTTCCTTGATGCCAAGTCCGTGCTAAGATCATTGCCTCTGTACCAATTATGAACCACTTTCAAATGATTATAAAATTATTTTTTATTACTTTAACTCATACTTAGCACAGTTAATGAAAGACTATTCCATGGTACTTTTTAATCTGATTGTAGACTATTCTAATCATATTTACCAGTATATGACCTAATGATTCAAAGGATATATGAGATTCAGCCTGATTAAATTCAGCGCCATTCTCATTTGTTTCTCTACATGGAGCCTACTCATCTCGAAGGGCTTATTGATGAGGAATTAAACAAAAAAAACATGCCCTTACTGCCTTTTATCCTCTCAGTGGGATATGAAATTCTTGCAGTTGTGGTTATTTTTCTTTTTTACGAATGCATCATCTAATCCTAGTTTCATTTGTCAATTCCCTTTAGATTTTTTGTACATCCATCCTTTTCCATTCAGCCACTTAATCAT